>CAVNYN010286275.1:1284-19417 GCA_963692815.1 Nyctanthes arbor-tristis | reverse complement strand
CGAGAAGCGATGCTCCATAAGGAATCACGAGGCTTCACTTTAGCAGTTGCCAGTGAAGAAAATGGTGCAGAAGAGTTGGCAACTGACTTGGAATTCACGAGTGGATGATTCTTCTTCCCCATTCCATGGGCAAGCAACCATCGAGACCCTGCCTTTTGTTGCTTACTGGAACCCCATATATTCTTTGTATCCATCTCAGGCTTCAAACCTGCAACCTGCACCTCGGTGATTCTGTATTCAGAAACGGGTTCTTCTTCTTGGAATCTATCTTCTATTGGCTCCTCAATCAAGTTCTGCATTTTTGCAGTCTTTCCTTCTTCTACATCTTCTTCGTTGTGGCTCGTTACTAGTGAAACTGTACTATAGATTTTAGGTTTCGGTGGCGCAAAAACTCTCTCCACTTGAATGAGAGCAAGCATTGGAGTACCAACCGACTCATAGTTCCGCAAAGGATCACGTAATTGCACCATCAATGCAACAGTGAAGTTATTACCCAACAAACCACACTTCCTACCTTTGCCTCTTCTCTTATGTCCCTTTGATCTTCCATGAAATGAATCTAGTGAAGTAGCATGATGGGCTGCAGTATTTTCGAGGTTCGCTCACTGATGAGATCTTCATCGTCAAGTTCACCAGAATCTAGCTTCATCCATTCATCAAGTGATAATGATAGGCCCATCAAGCCATCAATGTCTTCACCATTGTCTTTAATGTCAAGCAGTTGCAATCCACCAGTGCCATCAAGACCTATGCAGCCATCAACATCGCCTGTCTTCCCCTTAAGAGCTGAAAATCCACCTATGGATTGTGGACTAATGTTTAAAGCTGCATCCTCACCTGACATGCCAGATTGTATTCTCAAGCCCTCGATTGAAAGGGCTTCAATTTTATCCATAGCCAAAGGAGCAAGATCTTCCAAGGATACATATTCTTCTTCACTGCCAAGTGACCCTGATTCAGGCTTATTTGATCTGGACCCATAGTATTTTCCTTCCGTTCTCTTCCGCTCAACAGATATATTTTGCAAACTTTCTGATTCATACTGCAATAAACCTTCCCTGAAACAGGAACAATAAAAATAAACATTTATTGGTGTAATCATCAAGATGTTGAAATATCTGTTGAACACATGCAAATACATACACATACATACAAAAATGTGTGTTTTTTTTTGTGTGTGTAGAAATACTGATACAGTAACAAGAAACCTCTCTGGTCCATCCAGACTGGATGAAGCCTCCCATGCTATTTGTTGCATCGTCTTCCCCGTTATATCTTCCAAAGGCATTAATTTATTTGCCTGCATTGAAAGCTTTTCAATTCCAATGGAGGCCAGACCCTGAAGAATGTCTGTTATCCCAGAACCCATTTCAGCAGGAACCACAACCGGATTAGACACCTGCATTACCAAGCTTCCCCCATATTTGGCACTTTTGAAAAGTACAGGATTCATTGAGCGCAAAAATCCTCCATCTTTGGTCTGAATAAAGGGACCTAAACCTTCTCCAATGGGAGGCAGCTGCGAAGGATCTTCAAATGGCATATCAATTGAACTCCCAAACCCACCTACGCTACGAGGTGGAGAACATTGAAACTCTTTCCCATCTAAGCCCCATTCACACATCAAAGCTTCAGTCTCCAAGTCCTCCAATACTGAGGCACTTGTGTTAGTCCTGAATGCACTAGTTCCTGTACTGGTCATTTCATCGTAATCTTGAATCATTAATGAGTTATGGAAGTCCTCAAAAACAGTTTCCCACTCAAATTCAGTTTGAGAATCATTAATAATCTCAGATGAGTTGTTGTCCATATCAAGGTTGAACAAGGAACTCCCCGTATCAAGAACCTCCTTCTCAAATTGCCTAAGTAAACACTCTCTCGGGGAGTCAGGTTCACTTACAGAACTCAATCCAAAAGGGATCTGCTCTATCCCCAGCCCGTCCAAGAATTCATTAGCCGCAGATTCACTAACATCATACAAGCCAAGTGATTTTTCCTTCCCATGGTCTCCATAGTTTGAGATTAATAACCACGGAATTTTCACTTTCATCTTCTCGAGAATCAAACCCTAAATTCACCAAATCTGAGGCAGAAGTCAAAATTGTCTCCTCCTTTTGCTTTAGTGATTCTCTGGTGCAAACATCATCCTCTTCTGGATTGTAGTCACTTAAGGATGGCTCATCTCTTTCACAACCAATTTCCTCAACAGAGGGAAGAAGCGGGGCATCCACATTGAGGGGAACCTTAATGGAGCTAGCATTTTCGAGACTCTCTCCAGCAGAACCTTGAACAACATTCAATTCATTGACATCTGGTATCACATGCTCTCGTGTCGAGCCTTCTATTCCTCTCTCCATGACAGAACACTCACTAGTTTCCCTCTCAGTTTCAGAACTTTCTTTAGCAGCATAAGATGACCATGACTCAGGTTTGATAGGAGTGGCGGGTCCAGGAAAAGAATCATCCTCCAGATTATAATCAGCTGAAGAAGTCTCTTCATCAAGCTTCTGATATAGTGTCTTCACTGAATCTGATAGTTTTGATCCTGATCTTGGCATAACCTCGTGAAGTTCCTTTATATCTTCTTCAGAAGGATGTGAACTAGACGATCTAGCACGAAGGCTTCTTATAAGCCGAAAATTTGTCTCCTTTTCATTATCCAGATGACTAAGGAGTTTAGTCATACTTGCACTATTATGCCTCGAGTGCTCAAACACAGATGCCTCGCCATTGCCAGAAAGGCCAGCACTCTTATTCCCAACTACTACATATCCAAAACTGACATTCATAGTTGCACCTCTAGCTTTGCCAGATAACCTGAAACTAGTTGCCCAATTTCCTGAGCTCTTCTCCTCTTCCAATTCCTCCAATGTTAGAGGAAGCAACCTTGTCAAGTCAACCCGATGCTTCCCCAAGTCCAGCTCAGGAGCATTATGCACCAGAGAGTACACCAAGAAATGCTTGGCTTCATACTTAGCTGAATGGTGGGGACCACTCCTGCTCCCAAAAACAGAGCATAAGTGCTTCAACTCTTCGTCAAACCTAGCTACACCTAGACAAACTCTAACTGGGTTCGTCATCAACACACCATCTTTCCTCTTCCAGCACACAATAATATTAACATCATTAAAGAGGGAAGGTAAGCCCTCAATGGAATGGACTCGGAGAGTAAAGCAGCAATTGAACCTACTGTTTCGAATATGGGTCAAGGCTTTTATTCCCTTCCAGCTCCAAATAGATTTCTTACTCTTTTCAAGTGAATCTTTAGCATTATTAGCATCATTCCGCTTCACTTTGTTTTCAGGCAAATGGGGTTTTCCCACAGCCTTGGATCGACTACTAACTGTAGAGATCGGAAGAGCGTCGGCCACATCTTATCCATATATAAGCCTTGATTTATAGTTCCAAGGTCTTTCAGCAACATCCCATCCCTTGAACTCTCACCTATTTTCTTCCTACTATCGGTTTTTGACAACATTATTTCCAGACAAGCAGCAAAATTAAGCACCGGATATTTCCAAAATTAAACACTGACCAATATCAAACCAATAACCCATCTACCAAAAATCCCAAAAGTTGTCATTTAAGATATATCTAATTCCAGAGTGACTGACATTCAAAGAGACAAATTCGATTTATACACCTAAAAACTCACAGATACTGGGTCTAGCTTTGAAAAAATCCGCAGCGAGCCAATTCAAAGCTTTCTCCTTCCTGTGTCAGAAGCAAATTAATTAATAACAGAGACTGTTCATAACTGTAAAGGCGTACAAAAAAAGAAAAAAGAAAAATACATTATTGAAATTTGTCAAAGGAGAAAGGAAGAAGAGTGGAAGGGACGACGAAGAATCTTACAAGCAATCGATATTTCCGATCCCTTCGCGCTATGGGAGTGTCGTGAAAATCTGAATTTTCTCTCACACAGAGATTTGGCGTGAGCGTATTGAATTCAAAGTTAGCTTGCAGGGGAGACCCTCTAATTTTAAAACATTTTCACTTTCAACTTAAATTTTTACCCAGATATATTTGTTTTATATGATTATATTATTATTATTATTATTATTATTATTATTGATTTGAGAATAATGTGATATACGATTGTAATTTTTATCAAATTTTGTATCCTACTTTGTAGTCGCTAGTCATGTTAAACATGCTTTAAACGTTATTTTGGAATTATTATATATTTTAACTTGTGAAAATGGTAACCAAAATTTGTATTACCTACTTTTTAAGGGGAAAAAAAATCTTTTTTAACATTGCTTGGAATTATAAGAGAAAGGAATCAAACCCTAGTCTAGGTTATAGGAAGTCTATTGGAATGTCTTAGACTATGTGGGTCTTGACATTGTATTACCTACTTTCTTATACGCAATATATGTATATTTAAATGTGATCTACTGTCTGTTTTTAATTTGCCAGAGTGTTCTTATAGTTTATTTATATTATTATTAGGGAAAATATATCCACACTCCACTTTTTAATAGTTACACCACAATTTTATTACATTAAAGGTCTTTATTCTTTATAACTTGTGTAGTTTGTGTCTCAACAAATCTTATTGCATTTTTTCTGAACCGTTTAATTAATTTTTATATCTTGTTTCCTAATAATGGTTATTATTCAAAAAATTTCATTCATATGTCTTAGAATCATAAGAAAATACACGACGCTCTTCCGATCTTTTACAGATTTTTCTTTTTTGACTTATTTAAAAGATTTAAATGGTTCTTACATCAAAATTTTTAGAAGAAAATCATTGCTAGGTATAAGATATGATAATCGATTGAAAATTAAAAATACAAATATGACAAAGAAAAAGTTGATGCCTTAATTTAAAAATATAAAAAAGTAAAGGATATTAAATACAATAAGAGTGTGTGGTGTGTTTAGTAAAACCGATGGTATCAAATATAACCACTATTATTATTATTCCCGTGCAACACATTGTGAAAGATAGTAGTTAAAAGTTTAACTATATTCATGTGAAACTATTTGTTTTGTACACCATATTATAATCATGCTAAATACTCTCAACGTTTACTTATTCACATTTCTTCTTTAAGACTTCATAAACAATAGATTTGTCTATCAACATAATTTTCGACCAAACTTTTTTTTTATGTAATTGTCAAGAAAAGTTATATACTCTAATTAATTTTGAATAAGTAAATAACAATAAAAATAACAAAAGCATAAAAATTGCACCTAATTATAAAAGCATATTAACAAAATATTTATATATGAATCATAACTAATATACCAATCAAAATGTGTTAACTAGTAAGGGATTAATTCAAACAAACAAAAAAACTATTAAGGGATTAATAATGACCAAAAAAGAAAAGGTGAAAATGAATTGAGGACTTAAGTACAATACAATAATTATTGAATGAAGATTTAGACTATTTATTTATTATTATAAAAAAATGTGGTGTATGAAATAATAATTACAGTGTGAATATAGTTTTTTTTTATAATATATAACTAAAATCCTTTCAGGCATGTTCTCTTTATAGAATATAAACAGGCTTTATAATTTGTTCTCCTTTCTTTTTTTCCAGCTGAACCGGTCAGTTTGATCTGGTTTTGGCAACTATGATACGTAGATGATAATTAAACTGATCCTAATTATAGTAGTAGTAGTACTTATAGTCGATGCTGCCATAAATTCTAGTAGAACATGATGGAATAGGTAGACACATGTCACTATTCTTAGTTCTAGTATAACTAGTAGAAACGTGCAATATATCTTAATTTTGGTAGAACTTACACATCTTCAAAATTTATCGTACTGTGAATTTTGGGTTGGCATTTGGGTCACCTAGCTATTTATATATATATATATATATATATATCAATAGGGTAATTATATTTACACTACAATTTCTTTTCACGCCCCCACAATTTTCTTACATACCAAATTAACCATATTTAAAATACATAATCATCCCTCATTAAATCTAAATACTCACATATACATATATATATTTGAATTTTGTCTTTCCTTTTTCTTTTTCCCTAAATTGTCCTTTTTTGACGCCTTTTTCCTTAAATTTTCTGTGGTACATATTTAAATCTCTTTACTAGAACCCTAAACTATACAATTAAAGTATCATTTTTTTCAATACAATTGAACTACCAATTATGAATGACTTTTAACAAATTAAAGTAGACATAATCCATTAAAAAAATCAGAATTGTATATATACTCAAAGAAGAAAGTATTAGGCTTAAGAAAGACAAAAGAAGAAGAACAAATTATTAATAATTCATCGGTTTTACATTTTTGTATCTTCCATTGATTAAGAAGTCTTCATAGAAAATAAAAAAAAAAAAGTTAAGAGCATAAACATTTTGTTTTTTTTTCCAAATAATAATACATATGACATCATTACCATTAGAAAGTAACATAAAAAATTAAGATTATGAATGTTTAAAGAAAAGCAAAGTGAAAAATGAGTTTGATTTTGCAGAATATTCAAGAACAAGGAAGGGGATATGAATAAAATAGTGTTTTGATCATTTAAATAAGTATTTAGTTTCGAATTTTCTATCAGTAATTTTTTCTCTTATTCTTTTATAGATTTAGGGTTTTATTTGTAGTTGGGTGTAGTCTAATTGTTATTTTAAATAGTGGTTTGCATATATTGCACTTATATTAAAGGAAACTGTGGTAGTATTAATTTATTTTAATTTTAATTTAATTTTTGGCTTGTCATATTTTCTTATATTTTGAGTACATATATTTAAATCTATTGTGGTGTGGCTATACATTTTTCATCTTATATGTGGTGGGGGTTAAAAATGTAGTGTGGAGATAAAATCTTATAGTTGTAATATAATTGTCCATATCAATATGCAAGTTTAAACCTAGTGATTTTTAATCAAGCTCCCAATGTTGTGCTACTTCAGGAAATGTAGTTGAATGTAGTTCTTGTTATAATTTTATTCCTCGTTAGGATAGAGTTTATTTTTCCGTCTATGCAATAAGCAAAAATTTTAATGTATGCCCATGATCTTATATACCTCCATGACGGTATATAATATGAAACTCATGTTCACAACACATTTCTATTTAAAAACAAAAGCTGGTCAAACCAATCGCACCTACATATTTGATAGGGTCATTAATTTGTAATGGCATCCGGTATTTTCTTTGTGAGATTACTAGGTCAGTGTTGTTCGAGGGATTATGCAAGATTGTTGAATGATATATACCTTGTAAACGTTGTGATTTGGTTTCTTCTCAATGGAAAGGATCTATAAATTATACAGATTGCTCAATCTAGTGCAGTAGAAGTTGAGTCTCTGAAGCACTGGTGGGGGGGGGCTTTTGCCCAAAACATATCGCTGTGTCTTTTGTTCGGGTTTTATTATCTCTGCCTCTACTCTATTTTTTTGCACTTATTATGTTTTAAATTGATTGTTTGCTTAATTAAAATTCTGGGCTTTAAATTACTACAAATCTCAAGCACTCATCCAACGTCACAAAATCTAATTCTGTAATTTTAAATAAAAACACTTTGTACCCGCTAAGATTTTAATTTGATGCAATGAGATAAATTATGTTCATACGTTGTAGAATTTATCTTTCAGTTGTCCATGGATCAATATGTTTTTTACAAATATCCACGACAAATCATCTCGTTCATTCATTCATTTTGGTCTAATGATAAATTTTAAGCCAATTAAAATTTATCATCCCGTATATATATCCAATCATTCCTAAATTTGAGGACAACTGAGGACGTGGTGGAGACAATAATTGGCTTCATTTCCAGGATTTGCAGATAATTTCATGAATTTATTTGAGGATATTTGGAGGCAAACTAGGAATGATTGGATATGGGATATATGATAAATTTTAATTGGATTATAGTTAAATGAATGAACCAACGAGATGATTTGTTATGGATGTAAAAAATTTTTAAGGGCTTTCATCGTATATAAGAGTGATTATTAGAAACCCACAGTTTCCTCATTTTTCAAACAAATTCTCTTATTAATTAGTAATAATTTTTCGTGGGCACTTTTTTCCCGTGATCCCTAACCACCATGTATACTCTAAATAATCTGTATACTCTCGATAACTTAATTAGCAAACAAAGAAGAAATTAAAAAAATATTTAGTCGGAGAAAAAAGGTAGTTTGAATTTTTCTGGCTCTGGATGACATAGTTGCCTTAACATCCAATGTCGAAAAGTTGGTCTCGGCAGCGGGACAAAAGAAATGCCAAGTGAATTCAAAAGATCCTCGCAAAGAATTATCTGAAAAATCATCGACTTCAAATTCTTGACAGAATCTCCTGGCCGCCTGAAGATGCTTAAATGAATCAAAATATGGTTTCTCATAAACATCGAAGCTGTTACCAAGTAGGATAATACGATTTAATTTATCGACTCCCCAGTTCACTTGCAGGAGATTGTCGTATAACCAAACCACGCAATATGGCATGAAAAACGTAGTTGGTTTTGAAACTAGTCGACGACATTCCTCATTAAAGAACACAAAATCCAAGAGATGTCAGAACCCAAGTTTCGGTCGAGTTGAGTATTGGATCGTAAACTTGTATCTCTCCAATCCAATCGAATTTCCTCCTAATTAAAATTGCCAGGCTAAGCTGCAAACAAAAGTGTTCAGACTCTTCGGTGCTACCAATTCCGTATATCACCATCAGCATCTTCTTCTTCTTCTTCTTCTTCTTCTTTTCTTCTGATCATCAAGACCTTAAGAAACCTCGCCTGCATATCAGAATTTTGCATTTGCTGCAGGAAAGAAGAGTAAAATCCGACTTCTCGAGCTGTTGAATAGAAATCTGCATGTTCTGCGTCAATTTCGATTCTCTTTTAGTTTTCTCTTGTGCTTGGGTCCAAATCCTGCTGAATGTTTTACCACGAAGCCCCATGGCAATTCTCCACTAGTAAAAAGGTTTAGTTGTTGGATTTGCATGAATTAGGCACAATATATATTTGCAGAATCAGGCATGCAGCAGACAATATCAGTATTCCAAAGGGAAGAGAACTTCATAAGAAAGGAGAGACGAAAGTTGAAGGAGAGAATTTTGATTTTTAATTTAGAATTTTAAAGCTTTTACTTTAAAAATTATTATGCATGCGTGAACACCCAACCCAGATATTGTTCCCATGTATATATGTATGTATATGGGTCTGTAAGTATAATTGAAACAATACCGAATTGAAGTGGGAAACTAATTAACGAGATAAAACCTAAATCATGAAAACGTTCCAAGAAAGATCGGTGGGATTTCAAGTAATTTATTTATTTATTTTTCGTGTGGTGAATGTGAATTGAAGGGAAAAATCTTCATACCAAATTAAATAATTAGTCGAAACAATTGTATTTGCCAAGAGCCTGAATGAGGTATAGTTGCATAAGGACAAGAAGACAAAAATTTTGGTACTCTAAGAGCACCGAAGATGTAGTAAAAAAAAAATTTTAGTACTCTAAGAGCACCGAAGATGTAGTATTTTTTTGTCAATAAAAATTTTACGCGACTTCTCAAAGGCCTCATTTAATAATAAATTTAGTTTCATAAATTTACATATTGGTTTTAATTTTGTCAATAGGGCAGGTTATGATAATCTTAGAGTAGTATAGGAATTTAGTCAGGACACTAGAATCGTGAAATATAAAGGCCGACGGCTCTTTTTGCCTTTGGTCCCCCCACCCCCAAAGCCCCCACGCACAAAGAAAATAAATAAAAACCAATAAATAAATATATTAAAAAAAGAAAAGGAAGAAAACTCTTTTTTTGCCTTTCTTTCTTCCCCTCCCCCATATTCTTCGTTTCACCTCCCCTCGGGATGGGGTAGCTGGGACAGATTCGAAGGCTAGTCAATAATAAAATTTGTAAATTTGAACTTTTATCCTTCAGAACGATTGTTTTTTTGTTTACTTGATTAATAAAAAAAATATATTTGATGTTATCATAAACACTGTGATAAAAATGGATATTATTTTTGTAGTGCAAGAACATGCATGAACCCTACATGCAGGATTGGAAGTTGAAACGAAGTTAGGAAATTAAACTAAATACTTGAAAACCTAATTTAATATTTAAACATTGGACTAATAATTATCTAAATGATAGTGATTTTCCAACACTCTTGGTATTGTCCATGTGGCATGCATACATGCATCCAAATCCCTGTTTTTTAGAAAAATTAATTTTCTCCAAATATAATGGTCGCTATACTTGTATTTCTTCATAACCAGTAAAATTCAAGATGTTTTCTCATCCCCACATTCTTATCTTAATATTTTGATATTTTAAAAGTTTTTAAGGCTTAAGATAAAGTCTATAAAGATATATATACACACACTAGTGAAAGTACGCGCTTCGCGAGTCTTGTATTTTAATTGAGTACTTATTCGTGTATGTAAAAAGAGAGATTATCATAAAGTGAAGTGCCGTGAAAATTTGAAATGAATTTTAATGGTATGATCATAATTGAGTAGTTTTGAATTTAGTGAGATTACAATAAAAAAAATGTTTAGTGCTTCTTGTATAAATGGAAACTTGATTTGAAAATTTATATTGAGACAGGAAGTAACTCAGGAAAAAACAAAAAAAATGGTATGCAGCACCACTCAAGCATTTACCAGTTGCACTCCTTGGCAATAAAAGTTTTAGTACCCTGTTATTGAAGATAGCATTGCTGACAAATGACACACAATGCTAGTACCTCAGCCACACTCTATTCCAATTGTAAAAATCTGTTCAATTTTATTTGATCATGGTAAACATAAAGAAACTGAAAAAATTCAGGAACAAAGTGTTTTCCATTTGACATTACTTACAATTACAAAGAGAAAGTCACTACAAAACAATAATAACACACACACAATCCAAGTCTAATAAGAATATTAGAAGAAAGAAATGGAAATTCAAAAAAATAAAAGAAAATGAAATAATTAATTTTCAGCAACTAAATGAGTATTATACCTCACAAGATACCATTTAATTAATTTGCGAGATACTCAAACCATGTTCACTTTTTGAATTGATCTATGTAAGTAAGAAATCCTTGAAATTCATTGCACTGGAACGCCAAATTTCATCTCTAGTAACTCATTCCCTAATGGTCCCCTAAACATTAATAATATTTACTTTAATAACAAAATAAAATAAAGTATAGCACACTATTGATAATTACATCAATATTAAGCTCTCAGACAGTCTCAGTGACATGAGTAACTAATAGTTTAGAGAAAAATAAAGGGCACGCTGTCCCTCTCGTGCTTTCCTAATTGCAAACTTCTTCTTCAATTAGAAGACACAAAAGTAGCACCTTCTAGTGATCTAATTTAAAGAACTCCAAATTAACAGGCCAGTACAAATTGCTCCGGTCAAGAATTGGAAGATGAGTGATTCATTGGATCAAGAATCTCTATATAGCAGCAGAAGCTTGTAGAGATCTTACTGCACCCCCAAATTTAAGCAAGCATCACTATCAAGGTTACATGGGCTTCAACTTTTGACATTTTAGAATATGAACATACAATGTTTAATTTTAAATAACTAATAACAGTATTGTATTAATGTAGGAGAATCATCCACTTCAAAAATTTAAAGGGACATATTGTGTCGAGCCAAATTTGCACCTTGCATAAATGTATTATCGTAGTTAAATCTAAAATTTCCAGATTTATCAAATTCCTAGTCTTATTTTCTCAATCATGATCTTCATTCAAGTAGAAGGAATAGTCACTTAGCATTATAATTATTAAGTAGAGAGACATAGCAAAAGAGAGATAAGAAGAGAGATTAACAGATTAACAGTAAACTTTCTTATTCCTTCATGAAAGCTCTCTTGATCTATGACATTTCATATCGTTTATGCATAGCAAAATTCAACAGTTATATTTATTAAAAAAGGAAAAGAAAAGAAAAAGCAAAAATATAAAGTCAGCACTCAGCAGCTCTTAGCTACAGGTAAATTGACAAGAAGAACTTGAACGAGCAAGAACATAAGAAACAATGACAAATTACCATAGGTTTTAGACTTGTAGATGCAATCCAAATCTAACGATTGGGTCTTCTACCTACAAGAGCAACATATTTTCATAAACAAATAAACTTTATGAAACTGAGCCAGTCATCTATTCCCCTTCAAATTCCAATCCGCCAATCGCAATCTCCTAAGTTAGGAATTTTTTGCTACATCAAAATATAAAAGAAACAATTTGACGGTAATTTCAATGACTCTTATTAAAATGACCATTAGTTATAACTCCTCAGCCAAGTTAAAGGACGCAGTCAACTAATTACTGATAATGATTCAACCTAGATACGCAAAATGGTTCCCTAAATGCTCAAAGCTCAGAACTTTGAGACAGCTTTGAAAATGCTACTACGCTAGCACTTATCATTGGTTAAGGAGTAAATTCATTTCCACATCTATAGTTTCTATAGTCCAGAAATACTTAAAACAATTTCTCTAAAGATCCAAGAGCCAAGTCTTCTATACTTCAGCTATTCAAATTTTATTAACAAACAGAATGGCAATCAGTAGTCACCCATATTCTTAAGAACTTAGTGAGAAAAAGTGAAAAAAAAAATATGAAGTGCAACTGGCAATTATCTGGGACTTTGGGGTTTCTCTTAAGCAAAAGACTTCTTGAAATTTCGCCTAAAAAATTCAATCTTTTACTTGGTTTCCCAAAGTTATTTTTGGGTTCTCTAGGAATAACTCGATCAATCAATTTTAGTAAAGGTCCTGAACAATTTGTGCTTTATGAGTTCATAAAACCAACAAAAATAGAAGAGAATCTGCCATTAGAGGTATTATGAAGCAATCTACCGCCCATTTCTATACAGTGAATTTTCACTTATTTAGAATTTTAATAGACCAATAAATAATTTTACGTCTTCCTTTTCTAGATGGAAACCGCCATCAGAGACTATTTTGCTAACGATGGAATTAAAGATAAAAATCTAAAAACTTTGGAGCAAACTGGCCTTAATCTTGCCTTAGTTATATAAATATTCTCAACAATTCAACTAATTAACAAAAAAGTAGGCATGTTTTATTATTAATATATTATATTTTCAAGAGATTCCTTTCATCAAAGGTCATTGAAAAACTATAGATGCTTTCTTATCTTCTCCATTTTAGTTTCAGTTACGAGTATGTTACTTTGTATTTTCAACTTCCAAGTTTACTCTCAGTGGAAAGAGCCAAGCTGAATACTTTAGTAGACTTGTAAAAGACAGTTGGGATGCAATAGTTTAGGAAGATTTTTGTCTCTTCAAGTGCAACCATGTAGGCAGTGATGTATTGCTTCTTATGAGTTTTTAAATACCAGATTTTTTTCTCCTCATGTCAACTATTGGAATGATACCAAGTATAGCTAATATCACAAATCGACATATTATTTTCAATCACAAAACATAACAACATTTTTAAGTACAAAATGCTAATTTTACCACCATATTACATGCATCAATGTAGACCAAAAAAAAAAATTACAGAAAACATTTATATATCCTTTTGGGAGTTACTGCCATTTCAAGAAATTATCAAACAACTTGTGTGCATCAAATTCCAAAAACCCCAGGACAAACGACAACTAATTCCGATCTGCCTTTAGAGAAATCGATGTAGATAAATTATCAAAGACTTCATCTATCAATGTAATCCTAGCCTAATTTGTTAACTATCACTTGAAAATAGCATAAAAAAGACAAAGCAAACAGTCGGTCGAACAGATTACCTACTGGAGCGAGTTAGAAACAAGATCGGACCACATCAAAACCCATTAAACATATGCTATTTGTATAAACAAGAGAGGGCGCAGAAGGGATACCTCAGGGAACCAGAGAACGTCTGTAACGCCAATTATTCTTTAGCTTTCCACATTAATTTCACCAATGCAAACCACAGTCATAAACTAACACCACAATTAACCCCTAAAATCTGGAATTTCAATCAAACTATTGAATTATCACTCTTAAACCTCTGAGAATAATTGAAAGGTAGAGTTAAAAGAAATTTAACAAAGCAACAAATAGAAATCCAAACTTGAAAACAGCAAAACAGACCTCCAGAAAACAATCGTAATTCAAAACATTGTGCAAAAATACTAAAATCTGCCATTTAAACAAATTATCAAACAACTTGTGTGCATCAAATTCTAAACACTACAGGACAAGCTCAATCATATTTTACCCCTTTAAGGGATAAAATAGGATATATATATATATATATATGGTAAATAATACTTTTGAATATTTTGAGGCAATGTCGAATGCAACATTTTGAGGCTCAGTATGAGGTGAAAGAGGCAGAATGTATGGGTTTGCGGGAAGGGCTGGCATGGCTACTATCTATGGGATTGTCTAATGTTATTATTGAATTAGATTCAAAGGTGGTGGAAAGACAGAAGGATTTGTCGGAGTTTGGTCTTTTAGTTTATGATTGTAAAGAATTATTAAGAAGTGCTAACAACTATAGAGTGCCACATGTCAATAAAAGAGGAAATAGTGCGGCTCATGTTTTAGCATGTAAAACTCGAGAGTTTTGTCTGTTCTGTTTATATTTTTTGAATTCATTTTAAATCTTGTCTTTCAAGAGTAAATATTAAGTAAAAGAAGGATTTCATTTCCCTTGTTTCGAGCATTTTCAAAATTTTAAACTAAAGAGCTCAAAACAAGGGAAATGACATTTTGTCATTTTGAGATCTTCAGTTTAAAATTTTAAAAATGCTCAAAACAAGGGAAATGAAATCCTTCTTTTACTCTATATTTACTCTTGAAAAAAGAGACTCAAAATAAATTCAAGAAATATAAACAGAACAGGCCCTTATTCTCCATGTATTTTGATTAGTCCTCCCCCCTGATTGTATCATGTTCTTGAATTGGATCACTCTATTAATGAACATTAAGCTTTTGCCTTCCAAAAAAAAAAACTTTTGAATATTTATCTCTGTATATTTTTGCCTTTTTATTTCTTAACCTATCAAGTAATATTAATTGTTGAGATAAGTACTAATTAGTTTATTAATTCCGTGTATTAATTTTGAATCAGTTAACAATACTGACAAAATAATTCATACTTAAAACTCTAACTGTTTGGCTATATGGAGAAGTAATCATATAAACTAACTAAACTATGGTGCATAAATGAGAATTGTAATGATGAATACACGTTACTTTTGACGGCGATATTTATGTCAGCGACGCGTATTGTAAAGGCATAAGTGTGGGTTATTGGCCGACGTCTAAAGGTCACAATAAGTGTCAGTTGCCTTACAAAAATCGACACCTAAATTCTATTTTAAAATAAATAAATTAATTAAATAAACAATATGTGTCCGTTGAAGTGGTACAACCGATACCTAAAGACAATTTTAAAAAATAATAAATAAATAAATAAAACACATGTCCTAGTAATACCCAGATATTCCCTTCATAATTTCATCAATTTTAAGACCACAATACGTAGAAAACACTCAAAAAAAACTGGCAACCAGCAGCGTACAAAAGTCACCAAACATGTCAGCCTTCAAATTTTCTAGGAGAGGGGTACTCTTCCCTTCTCTCTATAGCACAACTATGTCAGCCTTTCATAAATGCTCAACAATGAAAGCAATGTTTCAAGCTTACGAAAAGTCAATAAAAAATACAAAACCGTATAATTTAAAAGAGAAAAAAAATTAATAGCAATAATAAACTAAAAACCCAGAACATTAAAAAAATTTATCTCCTTTAGCATGCAAACAAAAAATCCGACGCCGTCTCATTTCATAATTCATTCGTGATTAGTGGTAGTAGGACTTTTGGCAATAGTACAATTCGACGCGCCGCCATGGACGGAGGAGGTGCCGAAGATGCCCAAGAAAATAGCGGTGCCAGTTGCCACCGTCAGCATTTAGATCAAGCAGAACCAAAGGTTGTCGGACTTCCTCCAGAGCGTCAACTTGAAGTACGCAACAATGTAAATCAACCGCAGGTTCCCATCAGTTTGCATCTTGAGACGGAAAATCCCTCTTAAAAAGCTTTTGGTTGGTGTTAAAGAAGACCGTGAGTAGATAGTTTTAGGCCTTTGTTGCTGGGATGATGTTGCCTTTAATGATAGAACAATGAGAAATAGGGAAAAGCAGCCATTATAGGACACAATTTCTCCATTTGTTTTTCTTTTCTTTTTGGGATTTCAGTTGGCTTCCGTTTTCAATTTATAAGGGAATGAGAGTGCCATTTGTAGAACCCGGTATTGTTCAAGAGGACCACTATTGATTGACTGCAATCAATGGTTGTCAAGATTGCCGGATTTTTCTGTGAAGAAGATGAAGTGGGATTCGCAAACAAGGCTCGAGATCGAGAGAGAGAGAGGCGTGTATGTAAATAAGGGATGGGATGTAGCGCTGGGCTGATTGAGTGATTGCCATTGATTTGACTCATAAATAAATAGAAAATATATATCCACAATGTTTGAATATCATTTAAAACCCTTAATTTATCAACTAATTTAAATTTTAATTTTTAGTCACATGACAACATCACAATTAATCATATATTTAATTTGATTTAAACTCTTATATCATTTTAATATTACCTCCACATGACACAATACATCTAGATACCCCATACAAAATTTGAATTTTAAATCTATTTAAAAACTCATTCATTTTTAAATCCTTACCAAACAAAATCATCAAATGCTTATGTACAAAATTCAAAATTAAAAAAATTCAAAATTCAAGGAACCAATGCCTATATTGTGTCTTGGGCTCTTCGAGAATGGCAAAAAGGTGGAAGACAATTAAAAAAAAAAAGGGAAAAGGAACCGATGCCTCTTTACTAATACTCTTCCGATCTCAAAGGAACCGACGTGTATTGCACTATAATGGACGTCGGCTGTGGATGAATAACCAACACTTATGGTAGTGCAATTATTTTCACAAGTATCACCGCGTGTGTTTTGTGCATCGTTTTTCTCAATAACCGATGTGTATTTCTATTTTTTTGTCTAATTCTATAGTATCACCGCGTGTGTTTTGTGCATCGTTTTTCTCAATAACCGATGTGTATTTCTATTTTTTTGTCTAATTCTATAGTAGTGCTAATTATTTTCATTTTTTATTTGATACAAGGGGGACGAGGGGAGGGGAGGGGAGCGATAATAGGGGCAGGGAGGATGGGATTCAAACTCAGGATCTCTGTCCTGAAACGTGAATACCTAGTCATTAGAACACTTGTTCAAATCCCCTAATTAGTTTCTTAATTCCATGTATTAATTTTGAATCAGTTAACAATACTGACAATGAACAATGAAGAGGTAATCTCCTAGAGAGTAATTATATTTGCATAAAAGATGGGACAAAAAATTTGACAAAATAAACATGTGACTCATGTGATTTATTATTAATTGAGTGATATGATAATATGAGATGTTGAAAAATAGATTGACAATATGTATTTAAATTTTTTATATATTTTTTTGTTTAAATAGGACACCTCTTTTCTAGATAAGTCTGAACTGAAAGGGAAAAATCCTCATCCCGATATCGAGGATGACACTGAATTTTGTCTTGCTTATTCTATGGATCGGTTACAATTGAGCGGTGAGGGGTTCTAGAGGCAATGACAATTCATAAACAACTAGTCAACAGAAACAAAATTCAAAGAAAGAGAACTTTCAGAAAAACCTTAATTGGCACGAGGAGATTGGCATAAGGGAAGAAAAGTAAAACTGAAGTAGCTGCCCCCTGCCACCCCAACACCCACCCAAAAAAAGGGTAATACTTTCAACATAATATTTCGTTTCTTAATAGTTTCTCTTACAGCCAATGAGGCTTTAGTTTATTTAATTAAGAGGATGAGGTTGAGACATTGAGATTAAACTTTCACATTCGATTCTACTTATGTGAGGAGTTTTTCTGTATTTAATTGTGGTTTGTAATTCCCAATTTAGAGATTCGTCTTGTTGATTTATTTGCTTGCGCTTCAATAAATATAATATTATCCGTTAAATAGGGATGTTGTATAATATTATCGGCTATTGTGAGTATATTCTCATTTTCAGAAAGCACACCAGTACATGATATGATGCCATACTATTTGTTTAATACATGTCAAACCATTTGTTTAGTCTCGTAACGGTATCAG
>CAVNYN010286273.1:2317-44497 GCA_963692815.1 Nyctanthes arbor-tristis | reverse complement strand
AGCGTTCCAGCAAAATTCATAATTGAACACTTATTATAATTTTCACCTATCAATCATGACCACGGCATCGGTGACCTTAAGTCCAGCAGCAGGAGAGAAGCGGCCTTCTCGAGCACGGAGGCACCGCTAGTAACAAGGTCTTCAACAATAAGGCAAACTTGATTGGCCTTATATGCGCCTTCAATGGCCTTGGCAGTGCCGTAATCCTTCACCTCCTTGCGGCGCATGACCATGGGAACATTCGAGGAGATGGAAATGCTGGTGGCGATGGGGAGGGCAGTGTACGGCACACCACAGACGACGTCGTAGGGGGTGGAGGTGGGGACGGTGGCGACGAGGGTTTGGGAGATTTGGCGAAGGAGTGAAGGGTAGGAGACGATGAGGCGCAGGTCGATGTAGGTAGGCGAGGAGATGCCGGATTTGAGCTTGAAGTTGCCAAATTTGACGGCGGAGATGTCGTGAAGTTGTAGGATTAGGGATTCCATTGTCGGGATCAGTGGCTTCTGCGCTTGCACTGTGACATTCCTCTACAGTAGGTGGGGAGAATGGAGACGACCCCTCGGACACAGGATTTGTTTGGTAACCATTTATAAATTAGTGAATTTATAAATGGATTTAATTTTAAATTTTGTATAAGTGTCAAGATTTAATTATGCTATGTAGAGACAATGATTAAAATAATATAAGAGTTTAAGTTAAATTAAATATGTGGTATTATCATGTGTCTAAAAGTTAAAATTTAGATCTGGTTGATAAATTTGAAGTATTTATAAATGGTTATCAAACATAGTGAAAATCTTACGCTTGATTAAACTATGGGTAATTTGAGCAAATAGACCCTATCGTTTGTTAGTATTGCGGAAATAGACCCTATCGTTTCTAACTTGGCGATTCCAATGCCAATCTTTACAAAAAGGACCTTATTATCTAAATTTATCAATTTTTTTTGTTAAAATGACCATTTTAACTTTATTTTCTTTTTTAAAGTATTTTACCTTTAATTTCAAGTAAAATATAAAGACAAAAGGTCATATTTTACTCTCATTCGTCCCACAAAGATAGTTCAATATTTCATTTTCGTTCATCCCATAAAGATAGGTCATTTACTAAATTGAGCATACATTTAATTTTTTTATTTCCATGTTTTATCCCTAATTAATCATCTGCATCAACTACCAATGCAGTTCAATATTAATAATATAGAAGGTTATAAATAAAAAATATATGTAAAATTAATTATCCAACCATATTAATAATCATTTCTTAATTCGTGTGAAATTAACTAATCGTCTATCTTTGTAGGACGGGGGATTAATTAATTAATGTATCATATTAATGTATTATGTTGATGTTTATATTGGTCATCACACGCTAGGGTGAAGAGGTCAGAGCTTCCACTGGAGATTTCAAAAAATATTTCAATTAATTGAAAAATCAAAAGGTCATATTTTTTTGTGGTGGTAGGTAGGTAAAATTATTATAGGAGTTAAATATAGGTACATCAAAATATAAATTTTTAATATATCATATTAATAATCGTGTATCTAAATAATTAATGTATCATATTAATGTATTATTTTGATGTTTATATTGGTCATCACAAGCTAAGGTGAAGAGGTCGGAACTTTCACTAGAGATTCCAAAAAATATTTCAATTAACTAAAAAATCAAAAGGTCATATTTTTTTTGTGGTGGTAGGTAGGTAAAATTATTATAGCAGTTGAATATAGGTACATCAAAATAAAAATTTTTGTCTTAATATTTTACCTGAAGTTAAGGCTAAAATACTTTTAAAAAGAATTATATTTTAGAAAAAAGAAAATAAGGTTAAAATGATCATTTTAGTAAAAAAATAATAAATTTAGATAATAAGGTCCTTTTTGTAAAGATTAACATACGTTATGGTTGAAATCGCCAAGTTAGAAACGAAAGAGTCTATTTCCGCAATACTAGCACACGATATGATACATTTGCACAAATTACCCATTAAACTAATTTTCTTGGATTAATTATTATTATTATTATTATTATTATTTGCAAACAGATTAAAAAAATTAAACAAGACATTTATCTATTATAAAATAATTATATATATATATTCCCTTTTTTTTAACTACACATTTTCTAAAATAAAAAAATCACTTTTAATAAAATAAACTAGATTTTCACCCGTGCGTTACACGGTTAGACATCTTATCAAAGTATCTATGTAAATATCAATGTTTAGTTTTAATAAATTATGATAAATAATAAGTAAAAATAAATTTTCGTTTCTATTGGCATCATCTTACAATAAATATAATGTACAATAAATTGAAAGCAATTAACCCAATCTAGTTTTTCACCCTTGTGATGCACAGGAAGAATAATTTAAAATAATTTAACTTATTATAAAGATTTGAGAAATTAAATTCTCACATGTACTAAAAAAAATTAAAAACTTGATATCGTATAAGGAGAAGACTACATAGAGGGGTAGATATTTTCTTTTTAATTTTATTTTTTTAAATTCTTAATTATTAATAGTTATTTTTTTTCAAGTATAGTTATATTTTATTTTAATTTTTGTTGTATGATATAAGTATTCAATTCATAAAAAACATCAATTATATTAACTTTATTTATGTGCGTCAAAACCCATGTGATATGATGATATCATAGTCAATGCTCAAATCTTTGAATAAATCTTCTTTTGATTGTTGTTTTCACATTGAAATGAAAGGAAGATTTAAAAATATAAAGATAAGATAACTTAAATATAGAATTATAAAGGTAAGATAGAATTATGAAGATCAGATAATTCAAAAATTAAAAACCAAAAAGTAGAAGGGATGAATATCAAGTTACCGCATTGGTTACCACAAACCAATCAAAATGACCAAAAAGCCCCAACTTGAAGCATTTTAGGCGGGAAAATTGCTGTCAAACTGTACCACAGTACCTCTTATTTTATTAATATATAGATTCTTCAAAACTTATTTCAATACGGCCCTAATTGAGAAAATACTAGATATCTCACCAGTTTATTGCATAAAAAAACAATAGTTATAAAAAATTCTAATAGTATCAAAATATTACTTAAATAATACAACATCAACATACTTATTTAAGTTTTAAAAATTATCTTTTGTGCTATAGCATGGTTTTATTACTTTGATTTAGTTTGAATTTAGTAAAGCCTCTTATATGTTACCTTTAAAATTTAATGTGTTTGTGTTTGTTCGCTTGCCAAAAAAAAGAAAAAAGAAAAAGAAAAAAGGGAGGGGGAGAGAGGGGGGGGGGAGAAGTTTGCAAGCAATATTCATCAATTAAGAATGACTTTTTCTAGAATATATAATCAATATTCATTAATTACTAGATAACAACGATTCCAAAAATCAAAAACTTAATGTAATAGAATGTATTCATAATTTGAAGGTCCTTTATATGTGTATTCTAGTTATGACGTAATAATTATTCCAAACATTTCCTCATCGTTCTACTGATCATAATAGATCTTTCCTTTTTCCAAAGCTGTAATCAAGGATGTAACTTCTTTCAGCATATCCCAATAGTAGTGGTTTAAACTATAGTAGAATAAAAATTCTTGATTTACCACTACTTTGTGTATAGATTATCCATTACAAATCACCTATATCCATTACCTCATCCATGTTCTTTATCTGCATATTTTTAAAGTCAGTTTGTTGCTCTTAACATTTGTCAATTGAAAAAGCATATGTGTCATTAATTGATAGAAATACACAACGCATTAATCCAAGTTAGTTACAAAATGATACTTCATCCGTCTCAAAAAGATATTCTTTCTTTCTTTTTTTATCCGTCCCAAATTATATTCTCTTTTCTTAAGTAAATATTTTAGTTTTCTAATATACCTTCATTAATATTATATAATAATCTACAATAAAGAAGAACTAAAATAAAATATTAAATAGTAAATCAAATAGTATATGACAAAATATATTGTTAAATTGTATATTTCTAATAATATTAAATGATGTTTTCTTAATTTATGTGAAAAATGAATGATAAATATCTTTGTGAGACGGAGGGAGTAAAAAGTAATATATACAATAAATTGTGAACTATATGAGTAAAGCATGTATTTGGGATGAAGATATATATGCTCATTACTATCCACCATCAAGAAGTCATCGAGCCATTAAGTGATCATGTCTGTTGAAATTTCAGTACATGATTCTATCGAATAGATCAACAGACAACAAAAATATAATGCATCTAAAAATCCAATGAACCCATCCAATTATCACAATAAACACACACATCAACATTTAAACCTCAGTGCCTTTTGTATCGTAATTTTTCCTCCTTTTTTATTTGCTAAATTTTATTGTAATTGTTCTTTTTCTTTTTAATTTTAATTTTTGTGAAAGCACTCAGACAAGACTTGAACCTGTGACCACTGGGTTTAACAACAAAACTTTAACCATTTTACTTATTTGTTTTGTTTATTAATCTTTTTTCGCTAATAAATTAAAATATCAAATTTGAAATGTCAATTCTAAAATAAATTCTAATCTATTATAATTCGTTAATTCACCTTCTCTATCGTGTGTATTAGTAAGTTTAATGTTATTTGAATTTTTTAATGCATTTTACCTTTTTTTTTGAATTTATTAGTTTTATTAGTATTTTTAAAATAAGGCGGGTAACATGTATTTTATTATTATTATTATTATATATACACGAAAGATTATATATAAGAATGTATATTGTCTTTTAAAACGATTTTGAACTTTACGATTACTAAGTCCATTGATCTTATTGATTCAATTAACGTATACTTGTACTTTTATATTTTCTATACGAGTGTAAATATTACAAATTTATGTTTAACTATCTAATAATATATTTTAGTAAATTTTTCTACCCGTGCAACACACTCGTGATTTAACTAGTTCTAGTAAAATTTAAGAAAGTAGCGTGTGAAAATGAAATCTTATCTTATCTTACATATATTAAAATAAGATAGTGGTCATATGCAAATTTTTCAGCCAAAATTACTATCTTAATTCTATATCTCTTTCTTTATTTTTTATATATTTTGTTTTAATAATATACATATATATATAATATACACATTTTCAATTAATTAAGCTTCAAATTGATCTCTAATATCTTATATATATGTTTTTATTTTATACACATATATATAATAAAAGTTATATCTTGAGTTTAGATTTTTGACTCGAGATAATTTTCAAAAAATAAAATAAAATAAAATAATAAATAAAAATAATAAATAAATAAATATCTACTCTCCCATTTTATATATATACTTTTATTTTATATGTTTTCAATTTTATACACATTCTCATATTTATATATATTATATATGTTATATATACGTATATAAATTTAGATATTGTAAGTTAATCTTCAATCTTATATTTTTTCATACATATATATATATATATGTTGTTGTTGTTTTGTGTGTGTGTGTAAACACATATTCCTAATTAAGCTGTAAATTAATCTTTAATCTTTTTCTATTTGTTATTTATTAATATTTGGTATATCTATTCTCTTAGTTTTTTTAGACTAATCTTCAAAGATTTTACATTTTTTCAAAATTCTAACAGTCTATATACAAATTTCAAGTATTGGGTTTGGAACTTCCTTATCATTTTAATTAAATGTCTACTTGTGATATTGATGACATAATAATAATGAAAAAGTAAAATTATATCAGTTTCAAAACTTTTGTTTTAATTCAATTCAATATGATAAACCCCATGTCATAAGACATATGACTATATATTTGCTACATTACTTAATTTATTATTATTTTGTGAGAACTTATATATTGATAAAAATTTAAGGTGAGAGGATACAATAGTAATAATATTTGATGATGATGATCAAGAATAAAAAATAAAAAATTCTTTTAATTTTGTTAGAGTGGAAAGTGTCTAAAAAGTAAAGTAAGAGATAAATCATATAGATTTTTTCCTTTATTGTAATATTACTTCTCTTGAGTCTTTTATAATATGAGAGTGTGTACTTTATTTTTTAGAATATATTTAGTGAACAGTGATTTCTTTGGTGAATATATGACACTATATAACGAGATGCGAAAAATATTTTTTTTATTATATGTAATAGATAATGAATATGGTAAAGAATTTATTCTGATAAATGAACATCATTTACACTCCAAATGTGTTCTTAGAGTTCTTGTACTGATGCTTATTAAACAAAGATATGGGAGTAGAGCAGTTTTAGAGTTATATAAATTTTGTATACTCTCTTTTCCATAATTTTTTGGTTTTCATATTCAATGTGAAATTAAATTTATATTAAAAAATTCCTTATTAATTCTCATTTTTTTAGTTAAGAATATTGTTTTATGAATGATAATTTAATTAATTTTGTACCATGCGAGAGAATTGTACGCAATAACATTAGTAGTATGTAGTTCTTCAAATTATTACTTTTTTTTAACTAATTATACTATTATGTGGAATGCACGGGTACACAACTAATATATATTAAAGTAGAATAGTTGTCATATATAGATTTTCCTACCAGAATAACTATCCTACTTTTATATAATTCCTTTATTTTATTTTATTTTATTTACTTTTTATTGTTAATAATAATATAATAATAATAATCCATTAGTACTATCCATTAATTGCATTTTGCTATTATTTTATTTTATAATAATAGGTCAAATTTTATATTTTTTTCATTTTATATATTATATGCTATTTGTTATCTATTAGTATTTCTTATATTTATTCTATTAGTTTTTAAGATATTTTAAAAGATTTAATATTTCTTCAAAATTCTAACAATTGATAGACGAATTTCAAGTGTTAGGTTATTAGGTTTTCTTTTTTTTTTTTTTTATTTCGATTAAGTACCTACTCGTGAGATTGATGGTATAATAATAAACTAAAAGTAAATCACTATCAAAACTTTTACTTTAATTTAATATTATAAACCACAAGCCCTAAACCTATAGCTATATGTTTAGTATATTATCACTTAATTTGTTTTTTTGGAAAAATATATATTGGTAAAAGTTTAAGTTCATGGAATATAATAATAATAATATTTGATGGTGATGGTGATTTAGAAAAAAAATAACAAATTTCTTTTACAACAAAAATTTAAAAATAGTATCACAAAAAAAAAAAATTTGATGATGATGATTTAGAACAAAAATAAAATTTTTTTTAATTCTTTTTAGAGCGAAAAGTGGTTGAAAATTAATGTCATAGGTAATTCACATAGAATTTATCTTTTGTTATAATGCTGCTTTCCTTAGGCCTTTTGTAATAGGAAGACGTATACTTTAAAATTTTTAGAATAAATTAATGAAATAGTGATTTCTTTAGAAAATGTATCAGGAAATGTAAAAAATAATTTTTCAAGAATATATGTTGGAGAATGAATGTGGAAAATAATTCATGTTGATCATCTAAACCCTAATATATATGAACTAATAGAATGCGGGCGTAGGGTAATTCTAGAGTTATGTGCTCTCTTTTCTAAATAGTTTTTTAGTTTTCATACTCCATGTGAAATTGATTTTATGTTAAAAAAATTCTTCATTTTTATTTTCATTACTTAAGAATATTATTATATGGATGACAATTTAATTAACTTTGTGTTAAGTGAAAATATTACACATTTTAATTTGATTTTGTTTATGTATATTAGTAAAATATGTATATGAGTGAGTAGTACGCAATTAAATTATTATATTTTTCAAATTACCACGCATTTTTTCTGTTAATTATTATATTCCGTGTAAAGCACAAGTATAAAACTAGTAAGAATTAAAAAGAGGGTACTAATATTGCTTCGGATGAGCGATTAATCAAAATAGATTTCTTTCGCATTTTTTAAGCCAACTTGTGAGAATGCTTGTCTATGTCTCTATGGTTTGTATTCTCTGGCGTTTATTTATTCATTAAAATGAAAACCACCTGTCTCGTAGAATACATATGCATATATATCATATCCCTATATTTGCTCCCCTTTTCAAATTGAGTAATACTACACATATAGATGACTATACAAATATATTTAAAGATAGCAAATAAAATTATTTTATTACCTGTATATATATAATTCAGTACATTCGTCTATAAAAGTACATTAATCTTTTCAAATTTGAGTCTTAAATCTACTCAATCATTCATTTAATCCATTCCGTCCATATCTACTCATTGTTTTTATGAATGTGTTGCCCTAATGATTTTCAGCTGAACTACGGTATTGTTACAAAGTGTCATTCGTAAAATAAAAGTAGCATAATGTAACAATTGTCGATGCTAAAAGCTGCCACCTAATTCACAGAATTGAAGGAAAAAAAAATAGAAAGACTTCAGCTAATTCACGAAATTGAAGAAATTTGGGGATAAAATCGGAATTGGAGAATATTTGACAAGAAATTCAGATATCGACTAGGGAACATAAATAGTTGCCCCCAACACGATACCGCAATTTTCACTACAATATTTAGGCACGAAGTATATAAATTCTTTTTTTAGTAATTTCATATTACTTTCTTATTGGATATAAGTAATATGCCTATAAGTAAGTTATATGAAATTTATCACTTATACATAAGTAATATGCCTATAAGTAAGTTACATGAAATTTATCACTTATATTATATATTACTTACAATTGTGGTAACTATTTAAAAATCAATATTTTTTTTAATCTATGATTCAATTTGGGCATTTAGATAAATTACGGAATATAATTTCAGTTTGCATGGATTCACAATTATTATCGAAGGGCTGAGAAGGAATATTCACGGAAGAAGCCTCCAGCTTAATAATTCAGGAGAGAGACGCCAAAATTCAAATAACAATAGAATTTTCCATAAAAAATTGTAATTTCAGTAGGGATGGATTTACAATTATTATTGAAGGGCTGAGAAGGAAGCCTCCAATTTAGCAATTTAGGAGAAAGAGACGCCATTATCTAAATACAATATAATTTTCCATAAAAAAATTGGAAAACAAAATCATAAAAATGAGAAAAAAAAATCAAATGACATCATCATTGACACAAGCAGAAAATGTGGGAAAAAAATTCTATTAGACATTATTCTTATTATATATGAGTAATTTTATTACCACTAAACTTTTTATTTCTTATACCATAATTTAATTATTTACTTAAATATCTTTAAATAAAATTATATTAACAACCTTACTTTTAGTATTTATTAATATAAGATCTTTTTCCCCCTCGGACCACAATAGCATTTTATCATTTTCATTAATCTACTTTTTAATTATTTTTGTTCCCCAAATTTTTTATTAACATTCTTGAATGTCGATTTATATCTTGATTATCGTCTTTGGTAGCTTAATTTGCAAGTTGAGGGCGACCATAAACACAATGCACGGGCCATTGTATTAATTTTTTTAAGTTCATATAAAATTTAAAAAATTCAACATTGAATCGTGACATTTATTTTACTTTGATTTTATAGAGAATTGGATTAAAATTAATATAACATCCACAATCAAAATTTTTTTAATAAAAAACGCATAAATCAATATTACAGTATAATAATCCTATATATATAATTCTAAACTATTAAACGTTTTCTAGATAACGAGAAAATTAACGGTGCCTTTGTTTCCTTTCTTCCCCCCCTTTTTTTCCTTTTTTTCATTTTTTGGAAGAAAATGAATTTATGGAATAACTGTTGGTCAGATCGTCATGGGTAGAGAATATTTTTCATTTCCTTTTTAAATTGTAATTTAGAAATTTAGTTATAAATTGGAAATTATTATGGTGTTTTAATCAAAATTAGAATTTATTTATGGTGAAATTAAAATGTGATGTTAAAATTAATTTCTGTAATAGTAATATAATTAGCCATTATATATATAGATGTTTTAAAATGCTGGTCTAAGCCAACGATTGTCTCACAAAGATAGTCTAATATATTATTTTCGTCCGTCTCAAAAAATTATTATACTTACCGTGTTGAGCTCGCATCTTTAATTTTTTATTTTCATAAAAAATCAAATAATTGGTATTATTTTCAAATAATTAATGAGATGTAAGGACATATATAGAAACATACAAGCAATAAAATTTAATATTTCAACTATATTAACTATTATTTTTCAATATATACGTGAAAACAAGAACTTAACTATCTTTATGAGATAGATGGAGTATTTAAGATCAGGCTTCGAGTTTTATCAAATGTATGAGTTTGCATGGGCTTGACTAATTTTACGTTGGTTGACTTGTTAATTTGTTTATTGATTGGGTATACAAGTATAATTCCAATAATTAATATTTATGATAGTAAATTGTATTTTACTTGTACTTCAAAAAAAGCCGGTCTAAGCATACCTTTAAGTGTGTTTATTTTCGAAACTCATGCTGTGTTTGATTAGAGATTTGTCTGAGAAAAATGTTAAATTCATGGGGAAAAAAATTCTCTCTTTGTGAAATTTGACTGAAAAATTAGAAACGGAATTGAAATTTCACGGTACAATTTTTTCAAACACGTTTTAACATATTTCTATACTCAAAAAAAATTATTTTCCATGAAAAGCAATTATCACCTCCCTTAGTAAAATATTTCTTTATAAAGTCAGAAAATATTTTACTGTTATTTAGTAGACTAACTTGAGTAGAAATTGAAGAATTTTATTATTTAACTTTGAGAAATTTCAAGGTTAGTCTTCATTTTGAAAGGGGAAGATATATGGGAAAGAACAACTAAATTCAAGGATTATTTAGGATCATTAATTCAAATTCACATGACTATTATATTTTTATCTTTAAATTTTAAACTTCTTTTTTTCACTGTTAAATTATTGTTCCAAATACAAATATTATAATGAGAAATGAATGTGGTGGAAATTTAATTGGCATTGAAATGAGTGGTTGTAATTGAGTAGTTGTCAAATCACTAGTGAGTGAAATTATAACTATTGTATTTTTATCTTTAAACTTCTTTTTTTTTTACTGTTAAATTATTGTTCCAAATACAACTATTATAATGAGAAATGAATGCGGTGGAAATTTAATTCGCATTGAAATGAGTGGTTGTAATTGAGTAGCTGTCAAATCAGTAGTGAGTAAAATTATAATTATTGTATTTTTATCTTTAAACTTCTTTTTTTTTACTTTAGATTATTGTTCCAAATACAAATATTATAATGAGAAATGAATGTGGTGGAAATTTAATTGACATTGAAATGAGTGGTTGTAATTGAGTAACTGTCAAATCAGTAGTGCGTGAAATTATAACTTTGTGTATGAAGAGAATCAAACAAGTACTGATTTTAATTTTTGGGCTATTTTTTTAATCTAAAATTATCAGCCTTAGTATTTAACTTATTTTCTATACAAAAAATTACATCAAAATGAGAGTGCCTAATCTTTTTTCCTAACATTTTTTTGGTATGCAAATTACATATTAATGGAGTTCTTATGATTTTTTTTTTAAAAAAGGAGTTCTTATGAAATTTTGTAACTTTCTAAAGTATTCATATAAGAAAAATATAATCTCTGTGGTTCACATTGTAATCCAGTGGTTAAGATGTTTGTGTTCCGGGTCAGAACTCCTGAGCTCAAACAACACATGCCCCTCTCTAAATTTCCTTCCCGTTTCCTATATCCCCCATATATAAAAAAAAAAAAAATGAAGAAGAAGAAAAGAAAAGAATAGAAAATATAATCTTTAAGACAACATTAATTATCATCATAAATTTATAGAATTGTTTTACACATTAATGCTACTTTATGATAAATACAACTAAAAATAAATACTAAAGCCAGTATCCTGTTCCTTGCACTCATAGTCAAGGGTTCGATTCCCTCCCTTATAATCTCCTTTTTATTGTTAAAAAACAAAAATATGAAAACATTTTCTTGTTTGGTGTAAATAATAATTTTATGATACCACTTAGCAACAAATTAGAGTTACGTAAATGCCCAACAAATTCTAGTATCATTAAAAAAAAACCAAAAAAGATAAGTTCAACAACGAAAATGACAATACAACTTTTTCTTTTAAGCACGAGGAGTGTTATGTTTAAAAAGATGGGACGAGAAGGGGGAAAAAGGAGGAAAGTTGGTGCAAAGTCAAGTCACTTTCATAAGCATATATGATGATAGAACCAGAACCATGATCAACAGTGTGTTTTTATTTCTTAAGATTGACCATCAAATGCTCACAACAGAAATTCTAAATTAAAAATGTCCAAACTTACTCATGCAATGTCAATTGTCTCACTATTTAAAGAGGATCATTTTCCCCAAGTGCTCACTTAGGTGACGACCTGGGTGAGTGACTCGCACAGTGAGGATTGTTGACATTGGCTGTCACCCAAGTGAGCAAATTCACCATCTTATTGTAAGTTGATACCATCTCTTAATTTATACCCTAATATGTCAAAGGCCAACTAACTTTAGGATTGCGAAAATCAAAATTGCATCTAGTTGTACAATTTCGCCCTCTTGCTAGTTACGAGGAATAGCATATTTATTGTGCTAACGACTGGCTGTCAATAAGGAAGGTGTTGCTTTTTATTAATTTAGTTAAATAGGGAATCCATTTATGACACAATAGTGTGCTATCCAAATGGTAGGAGAATTTTTTTTTAATGTAATTATGTATTAAGAATTTTTTTTTTTTTTACTTCAGTTTTCGTAGACATCATTAAATGATATGCTTATATTTAAAAAAAAAATGATATGCTTATCACAGGGACCCACGTAGTTAATGTACACGCATTTTAAGTCAATTTCAGGAGGAAGACAAGTGATGATGGCATAAAATTAAATGAATGTGCATATGAAGACAATTTCCCTATATTATTTCTTATTCTTATTGAACAATCTCGAAGAGTGACTTCACCAAAAATATCTTCTCGAGTGATCAATCACACTCGTGATGAACACGTTACACTATGCGTGTGTTTTGTCGGGTTGTGAGTGCGTAGGGTGGAGGGAGACTGGTAGTTTTGAAGACAGAGAGAGCTGTCACTTGAGTTTGAGGGCAAATGGTCCTCCATTCGAATAGTCGAACGGCCATTAATGCATTGATGGTGAAACTCTTATCTACAAGCTGTACCAGTAGCTGAGGGAAATTTTCAGCCTCACAAACTAATTTTAACACACAACGTGTGTCTCTCGACGATATCTACAATGTTATGTTACCGTCGTGCACAGAAATTTTATCTTATTATTTGATTGGCAACTGATCAATAAATACGGAACACTTACTTCAAATTGCCTCATGTACCGCTTCTATTATTACATGTGAGGTTGGTACAATGATGAAAAAGTTTCCACTATGCTGCAAATATAGATATGATATATAATTTGATAGGGATGCAAAATGTAAGTACTTTTTAATGGTAAGTTGATTACCATAGTAATTTTCAATGTTTGATTACAGTATTAGAAAGATTTTTCTGTTAAGTGATACCTCAAGAAATTTGTAGTTACGTGAGACGATGTTAAAATGAGTTCAAACTAATTTCACATTTGACAATTGAAATTTTGATAATCTTGAATACCACATTTGACAATTGAAATTTTGATAATCTTGAATACCACATTTGACAATTGAAGGATGGTTCGTCAAATTGCTGTGATCCATATAAGTGGTTAGGGATACAGAGGGGAAAAACTTTCTAGCACCATATGTGCTATATAGTATGATACTAAATGACTACATAGCGTGCATTAAATGTGTCTCATACACGCTACATGTGCTATATGATGCTTTACCATGTGACACATACGCTGCTCTAGAATACTTTTCGACATAAAGGTATCAATGGCAAGCGGAAAAGCGGGACTGAAAATTTTTCCGATAATTGAATTCCAGTGGACCAGAAGTTACCTCTTTTGGGAATTGCTGTACGTCTTCAGAGAGCCTAGAAATGGAAATGGATAAAAATTCTAACTTTTTGACATATTCGAATGATGTGCAAATGTGTCTCTTCCTCTCGTGTTGGTAATGGGTGGGTTTGAAGGAGCAATTCGGTTCTTCTTAATTAATTAAGCAAGCAAACAAAATATTTTACTTTAGAGAACAAGAAGCAAATGGGTTTTCTTCAAAAATTTCACTGTTTTTCCCCAAAAAAGGGAAAAAATATATACTTTAACAGCAGTGAAGGTGGGATAGCGCAAGAAACGGTTAGAATTGGGGAAATGATGGGTCTTTTCTTGACAATCAGGTGTTGCAAAATGGTGGCCACGTATCCTGGTATACATGGCACTATTTGGAACCCTATTTATTCCGTGAACATTATCTTTCCATCATCTCTTCTTCTGGTTCATATTGCTCTGCCCAGTTAACAATTGCTTACAACGTTACAAACAGTGAGTGAAGCAGAGATAATTTGCTTTGTCCGTACTGCATTTGGCTTCAAGGTCGATTCCAAACCCCCCTTTACAGTAAAATTTTTAATGGGTTCTTCTAGTATTTGTATATTATCGTGAGCTTTCTTCAACTGTTAAGGCTGGAGAAAAATAGCAATCTGTGTTTGGTTGTTAATTTTGGGTACAATTAGAGTTCTGTTTGTCACTTTGTTGAATGACTGCTAGTTGCTTTGGAAAGAAGAAACATTAAGGTTATATTTTTTTTGCTTTTCTTATTGCTTCTTTTGTTGATCTCTAATGGAAAGAAGTTACTATGATATAGAAAACGTGTTCATTTCGAGATGGATGTCCAGAAATTGTTATAATTTGCTCTCAGTAAAGAGAATAGGGAATGGAGATATCAGGTGCTGCTAACAGTGACCAAAGGCGATCAATCGACGTGTTTGAGCCCGCAGGAAGTGGGAGCGTAAATATGTCTGGTGTTAGTAGGAAAGATAATATTGATGCACAAGTAGTTGAAGTGCATCAGGGAGAATCAAGGACATCAGCTGGTAATAAAGAGGCTGTAAATAAGTGGATGGCTTTTGAGACTAGTCCCTGTGAATCTATGATCAGTGCTGCAAGTGATGGGTCTAACATTTCCCAGAGGACTGCAGAATGGGGACTTAGAGTTGAACCAGATGTTGGAGTTGGTGTCTTCCGTATGAACTCAAAATATTCATTTGGAGAAGGAGAAAGAAGCAAGAACTCTACAGAGAGATTTGGGGCTGGATCGACAAGGTCATCAGAGGATTCGAATGTTGGATCTCAATTTCCAAGGGTATCTCAGGAGCTAAAGGATGCACTGGCAACATTGCAACAGACTTTTGTAGTCTCTGATGCAACCAAACCGGATTGCCCCATTGTGTATGCCAGCAGTGGTTTTTTTACAATGACTGGTTATTCTTTCAAAGAAGTTATTGGAAGGAACTGGTAAGTATATTTTACATCCTTGTGCTTAAGCTGAAATATATATGACATGTTCGCTAAGGTGGATTGTAAGCAGTACGTGGGAAAAAGCAAAAAGAAACCGAAAATCTTATGTACTCTACTTCATAGTCAAGTCCAGTACTTCACCCCTGCAGTTCTAATCTAGGAGCCAAACTTCCACTCATCTTGACTACTGATAGTACCAGTTTTCATGTATCCGTGAAATCTAATTGAGATTCCATGGAAATTTAACAATTGTTGGTCAATTTTTGAATCTAGTTACTCTTAGGGAAACTTGCGAGCGATGATGGCAACTTAGAAACTATTGTCATCAAATCTGTAGTGGGGAAGCATTAGGGACTTTTTTGAGCGCGTCCGAGTATGCGCATGCGTGTTAGTTTAATTCTTATCTCTTTGTTTACACAGTATATATAGAGAGAGATGTATTTGGTTAATTCTTGTTAACTTATGCTACATTTGGTCTTCCTATTTCATGATGACTTCTGGTTGTTCTACATTTTGAGCATGATGCATTCTTGGAAATGTGAAGTATCTTTCTACATTCTCAATCCATTTTTAAACTTATTTTACCAATCAAATTAGTGAGAAAGTTTCTTACTAAAACAAGTTTAGCTCCTTTCACCTTTTCACTCAAAATTTGAACTTTTCTCTTCTAATTGGTGCTTGTGAATATTGTGAACAATGGGAAAATAAAAATAAGTAGTGGACTCAAAACTAGGAAGTTTCTGAATGAAAAGTGGATCACAGATGTTTTCAGTTGGTTCCACTTAATTGTTCTAGGAGTTGAGAACTCTTTCAATCAAAAAATCTTGTTCCCCACCTAGTTTGGTGGAATTAGTAGGGTCATCTTAAAGGTTCAAATTGACTAAAAAAGGCAGAAATCACGGAATAGGTTGATGCTGGTCATCCTTTTCTTTGTTCAGCCGTTTCCTGCAGGGCCCTGATACAGACCCGGAGGAGGTGGAGAAGATAAGGGATGCAACAAGAAATGGGAAAAGCTATTGTGGGAGGCTTCTCAACTACAAAAAGGATGGTACCCCTTTCTGGAATTTGCTGACAGTCACTCCAGTGAAAGATGACAAAGGACAAACCATAAAATTTATTGGGTAAAATTTCTCATTCGTGCCTTCTGACTGCAGTATAACAATATCTTTTGGTATGATAAATTCAACACTTCTTGGCAGAATGCAGGTTGAAGTCAGCAAATACACAGAAGGGATAAATGAAAAGGAAGTAAGACCAAATGGACTACCCAAGTCATTGATTCGTTATGATGGTAATTGTTCAATCACTTAACCTTAGAGCCAAATAGAAATATTTATGTCTTGTCTTCCACACGCTCCTTCACATAGGCTGGGTTTACTTTTTTTCTCAACAAATCCTGACACGTGCAGAGTTTTAGTAAATGGGTGGAGGTGAGACTAGGCTCCAGGACCTTTGCATACGCTGTTCATGTGTGTTAAACTAGTTGATCTTAAAAGTTTTTAAGTCATCAGACGGTGGCCACATGGATATTCTTTTATTGTCTTCAATAGTAAGGTAGGCCAAAGTTTCTCTTCTTAAAGTTAACTTCTTAGAATCTTATTATTCAATATATTCTCTTAGCTCGTCAGAAGGAAAAGGCTTTAGGATCCATCACAGAAGTTCTACAAACAGTAAAGCATCCACGATCTCACATGAAGTCTCTAAGTCATGATACCGCCACCAAGAATGACAATGACAAGTTAAATCTAGATTATATGCTCCTCCCTGGACCAGCTGAAATGGATAGTACAGGTACCCCGGCACGAAAAACCTCTCAGGATGCTGGCTGCAGGTCTAGCAAATCTGGACGAATTTCCTTGATGGGGTCAGTCCCCCCCCCCCCTTTTCCATTACCAATTCTCTCCACTATATAGATGGTAAATTTATATATCATTGTCCTAAGTAGCTGGTAGCAATTTTCCAATGGAAGGGTGAGCGGTTTGACAAGGAAATCCATGCAATTTCCTAGAGAAAGTAAACTTGATTACCCATATGCAACTATCTATAGCATAACATTCAGTCTTATTAAAACATAGTATAATTCTCTGCAGGTTCAAAGGGAAGAGGTCTGCAAGCATGCAAGAATATGTACCAAGTATCGAGCCTGAGATTTTGATGACAAAAGATATAGAGCGAACAGACAGTTGGGATCGTGCTGAAAGAGAAAGGGATATACGTCAAGGCATTGACCTTGCAACTACTCTGGAACGCATTGAAAAGAATTTTGTGATATCAGACCCTAGACTTCCTGATAATCCAATTGTAAGATAATGTCCACATAATCTAGTTTCAATACAATCTTTTCTGGGGAGATTGTTTGTCATGGTATTGTTCATAATTTCTCATTTAAAAGTAGTTATAATGAGCATAAAAAATTCTTATATTTTATGTTATATATGTCTAGGAAAGGTTTTGTAATCCTCTTTCTTTCTTGTATCACTATTTTGGAGGACTTTTTGCTCTGGATATATAAGATTGTGGTATTTAACTTGCAGATATTTGCGTCTGATAGCTTTCTCGAATTAACGGAGTATACACGTGAAGAAATTTTAGGAAGGAACTGCAGGTATGACGTTCATTGCTTTGTGATAAGTCCTTCTTAAACGCTGTTCTTGCTGTTCTTCCTGATCACTTTGATGAAATCTTTTCATGTTTTCGCCAAATTGCTGCAACACATTGTTGCCTAATATAGTTAACATAATTCCAGGTTTCTTCAGGGACCTGAAACTGATCAAGCAACTGTTGCAAAGATAAGAGAAGCCATCAGAGAGCAGAGAGAAATTACCGTTCAATTAATTAATTACACTAAGAGTGGTACAGTAAAGCATTCAACATTCCAAAGATACTAGTGAACCTCTATTGTGGACTGCACTAACACTTCTTTACGGAATAAAAAATTTGCAGGCAAGAAATTCTGGAACTTATTTCATTTGCAACCCATGCGGGATCAGAAGGTGCCTAACCTCTAAATCTGTTTGATGGTTCTTGTCAAAAGAATTTATTGTTACTGAGGTTTGGTTCATTATCTTTTGGAACTTTTCAGGGGGAACTCCAATACTTTATTGGTGTGCAATTAGATGGAAGTGATCATGTGGAACCTCTGAGAAACCGCCTTTCTGAGAGAACAGAGCAACAGAGTGCTAAGCTGGTATATCTTCTGCTATTATCCTTTTTTTCTGCCTGAATGGAAGTTGCGGGGATCTTATATACATCTTGGTCCAACACTTTAAAAACAAAAACTACCTCCATCCCACAAAGATAGCCCAATTCCTATTTTCATGGAGATTAAGAAAAGTTCATCTAATGGTATTGAAAGACAAATTTAAGATCATTTTCCAATTATACTGTTTCATTTATTAATTATTCCACCTTAATAATTCTATTGTGTTTATAACAATGCACATTAAATTGGGGCGTATAAGAAAACTAATATTTAAAGTACACTTTTATATCATTGGTTTTCTCTCATATACAAGTGTTAATGATATATTTTTAATAAAAACTTGGACACGCTAGCTTGTTGTTTAGTGTTGTAGGTGAAGTCTAAGACATAATGCTATGGGGTAGTATGAATTTCTTTGGTACTTTGTTTACCCGGGACCAGCACTCCTCTATGAGACTATGATTTTTTTGTCCCTTTAGGAAGAGTGAGCTAATGGATTGATGATACATACATCATAGAAGTAGAAAAAAAAAGCTATGGGTAGTTTGAGTTTTATTAGGCACTCACGATGCTAGGGTTTGGGGATTCTCTTAACCCTGATTTTAATCCTATGGCACTACACTTTAGTTTGACATAAAAGATAATTTTACCAGGATTTCTTTATGGGAAAATGATTCTGTTCCTTATACGGGGTTGCTGCAGTGTACCAAAGAGTTTTATATACATCAGGAGGCCTAGTTTCAAATATTCTGAAATATTAGATTCAGAAAGAAAGTCCTCAAATTTTAAAGTCCAACGGCCAACTTCTACTCTAGCATTAACAATTATATCATTTCTGAATTGGTGTCACTAGAATTTCACCTATATATTGGTAAGTTTAACATGTCTAATGTTCAGTTGAATAATTCCATTTCATAGGTCAAAGCTACAGCAGAAAATGTTGATGGGGCGGTTCGAGAACTTCCTGATGCCAACCTGGTAAGGTATTCTCTTCTCTCTATCTATAAATTTTGATATAACCATTAGCATATTATATTAATAATACTAAATTAATTGAATCAATTATGGAGTGCATGGATGAAAGAAGCAAACCTTAGACTACAAAAGGATGCAATTTGGTTTTTATTCCAAGACTGATGTAATAATAGTGTCCATTCTTATTTGAGTTGTCAGTAGACTCACTTTTTTATGCTATGCCACTTTCAGACACCAGAAAACTTGTGGGCTTTGCACTCTCAATCTGTGTTCCCAAGGCCTCACAAACGAGATACTACTACTTGGGCTGCAATTAGAAAGGTATAAACCAGTGAAATTTTGCATACCATAATAGTTTATCAAGCACTTTCAGTGTCTAATTGTTACATATCTGAAGAAATAAATCATTACTACTTGGGCAGCAATTAGAAAGGTATGAATCAGTGAAGTTTTGCATACCATAATAGTTTATCAAGTGCTTTCAGTGTCTAATTGTTACATATCTGAAGAAATAAATCATGCTGCATTATTTTGCTTTGCGAGGATATGTCTCGTGACACAATTGCAAGTATTCAAGTTTTCCGTTTCGTTTAGGGCATTTGAAGATAGAAGTTCGTGGTCATTTCTGCATAAATCATTAGACCTTTTCTAGCATTGAAATAGAAATTTTCATTTTGATCTTATTGGGAAGTATTGTGTCTATTATGAGCAGACAATCTGGTAACTAGATCCATTTGAAGGATAATACAGACCATTATTGTTTATGCTGCCTTTGTTTTTTTTTTTTTTTTTTTTAATTCATGATTATGTTATTGATTGATTGATTTATTTTGTTTTATATACAGGGAAGCATTTGTATATGTATATGTATATATAATGAATGTTTTATTTTGTATCGGATACCATAGTTTAAGTAGGTTGAAATGAGAGGGAGAAAATTAAAATAACCGATCTTTATTTTGAAGCCGTTCCTAATATTAGCTAATGAGAAGAAACTAAATCGACCCTGGAAAATGTTACACATATTAGTGGATTTCGTATTACCAAACTAGAGCATGTTAATTAATAGTTTAAGCAACAAATTCTTAGAAAATATTACAATATATTTCATGCAATTGTAAATATAATTATGGTGAAACGGGCAATAAGAAATTTGTGGTGTTTTCTGTTCAAAGCAAAAAATGATGGAAGGATGTATTCAATTCCTGTTGATTTACAATAATGCCCAGAATTGATAACTGTGGCATTTTGATTCACGAAAGAATATGTGGTGTTGATTTTATCCATAAACTCATTCATTCAAAACTAAATACTGAGATTGGATTTGAGAGAATTGGAGAAACTTCAACTTGTATATTTTCTTTCAGCAAACAACTAAAAAGAAAGAAGGGGGAAAAAGGAAAGGACAACTGGATAAGTTGCCGAGTGTTATAAAAAATTGCAGTACTGTGAATCGGATATTATTTTTTTAAACTAAATTTATTAATTTGGCTTCTTCATGCATTTTGGGAATCAAAGTTCCATTTCATGACACACACACACACACACAGAGGTCATATTCCAATTTCACATTGCATGCGACAGCCACTAATTCATTTGAAGATTGTACTTTCAAGGACTACTTCCACTATAATTTCTGATACAGAAGTTTCATTCATCATGCTGTCTTTTACTTCTTTTCATCTCTTAGATATGTTTATAAAAATTTTCTTTTTGCCCAATGTATAGATTACTGAAGCCGGTGAAAAAATTGGACTCAATCACTTTAAACCGATACGACCATTGGGATGCGGAGATACTGGCAGGTATCCTAATTTGATATTACTGATTATTAAACCAGGCAGTCCTTTGCCATACAACAACTTCCTACCTGTCATTGTCAGGTTTGGGTTATTACTGCTAGAGTAACTTGCGTAAGTTAAATTTATTATCTTTGACAACTGATGTGTTGGTAATTAGCAAGTCATGTCCTGATATTCGACCATATTGATGAAGATTATTCGCGTTGAAGTTACTGAGTGTCGTTGATTGAAACAACTACAAGATTAAAAAATGGGAAAATTAGACTGCAAAGATTATCGGTGATCTTCCATTTTTTACTCAAATGGCATACAATGAAAGCCATCGTACTTTTCGTTGGAGTTACTGATCTTAAATTTGCTGGGTATTTCAGAAAGTTATTGATTAGTTTGTGAGAAGGGATACTTTCTCTTAGTTTAATAATTTTATCTTTTCATTTTCTTGTTAAGCAAGCCATGAAAAAAACATACAGATCTATACTCATGCAATCACGGTCTTAGGTATAAAAAGTGATTTGTCCTGTTTTTGGTCATTCAAGTTTAGTTATTCTCCAACCAGTATCTATATAATTCTAACATTTTGATATGGTTCCCAATTATTAGACCTCAGTTAAAAATCTTATAGCTAAGATGTTTTTAAGAAACCTCTGGCAAACCGTGCATAACTTATGCACTGTATTCCTGTACAAATATTTTTATTTTCTTATCTTGGTTTTACGGAGTAATTCATTGAAAACCACATTGTTAATGGAAATAATTATCGTTTCCATTAGATCAGATTTGATGAAGGTAGCAAATTCTAATGTGTCTCAAAATGACTCATATATCAGAAGCATATAATGTTTAGATTAACAGCTTCTTCAGAAAACATTTTTCTTAATGGAGCCAAGATTTTTTTCTGCAGTGTCCATTTGGTGGAACTGAAAGGCACTGGTTTGCTGTTTGCCATGAAGGCAATGGATAAATCAATTATGCTCAATCGTAACAAGGTATCAGTGTCACGACTCAATTTTTGTGTTTAGTGAAAATTATCCTATTTCTCTGTCTTCTCGGGCATAAAATTATTCTTTGTTGCTTGTAGCATCATAATAGCAAATTCTTGAGAGAAACTGAATAATCATTTTCTGTTGCCTGATTTATTTTCTTTCCGCACTTCTTCATCATCAGTGTCTATTTGAACACGGAATTATGTATGTGATTTAAAAAGTCTCTTCTACACAATACGGTGTCGAACATTAACGCTTACATTGGTGCTCAGGAATCCTATAAAAACATTATAATTTGCATGATTTCCTTTTCTTCTTAACGATACAATTGGTTATCTGTTAGATGAACAGGAAAATTATTGCAATTCAAGGTGGAAAAATGCTAAGTAGATAAGTTCGAAATCAATATTTACTAGCTTCATTAACAGAGATGAAATTAGCTGTGGAGGTAGTTTTCTTTCTTAACGCTGTCGAGGTAGTTTTCTTCTGATCCGCGTAGGATGGATCTGTTGGTAACTACTACTTTCTTGAGTGGAGTTAGTTGAACAGTCTTTGTTCTTCACGACGAACTATGGAGAAAACCTCCTTAAAACTTGGAAAAGGTGAAGTAGTCAAGATTCTACGACTCACTTGATCCAAGTTGTGATCAAGTCCTGCTAGAAAGATGTACACCCTTTCTTCAGCTGTGTGTTTTCTCAACTTCTCCATATCTTTAGCACACTCCATATCATTAGGCCTCCGATAATCAATTTCCATGACAACGGAGTTCATTTCATTATAGTAATCAACCAAGGGCCGCCCTCCTTGACGTAACTGAAACAATTTCTTCATGAGTTCGTAAACTTGTGATGTGTTTGAGACATCAAGGTAACTTCGCTTCATAGCATCCCATACCTCCTTTGCCGTCCCATACTGTACAAAGTTTGAAGCCAAACTATCAGTCATAGAGTTTACAAGCCATGATCTAACCATGGCATCCTCGGCTTCCCATTTATCAAAACTCGGGTCATTTTCAGCCAGAGGAACTTTCCGTCCAGTTATATACCCCTTCTTCTCCCTTCCAGTAATGTACATCTCCACAATCTTCGACCAAACCTGATAATTTGTACCATCTAGTCTAATATGAATAGGAGTTGAATCAGTCACAGCGCAAGTGTCCTTATTTTCAGCCATTCTACCCACCACAATCTCAGTTAATATTACAGAACCCCAGGTCCCCTTTCACAATGTCAGTAAGTCACAAGAACAGCAAGTAATCACAGCCAAATCTCAGAAAACAAACCATAAAACAAAGAGCCCACACCAGAACAGCAGAAAAATTCACTCCCTTTTTCTTAAAAAGATGGTGACCGGAGCAGAATAGTGGTGGCCGGAGCAGTCGAAGGGTTGACTCACCTTTCCGAAGCATGGGTCCCTCTATTCTGGAGGAGAAGAAGAGAGATGGCGGAAACAAGAAGAAAAAACAGCTGCTGCAGCCTGAACTCGGCAGAACCGAGGAAGGCCGGTTCGCCGGAGGACTGCTCTGAGGTCGTCAGAGCTTGGGGTTGGTCGGCGTGGGGTCTCCGGCGGCTGGGCTAGCCGGAAATGTCGCTGGATGGACTGGGTCAGACTAGGGACAGAGTTGACAGGAAGTTAATATTTGAACATTTGGGAATTATCTGAAAATTCTATTCTAGGGCATTAAATGACAAGCATATATGTACACTTTTGGTCCCTAACAATTCTACAAAGGCAATTTAATCCCTAGACTATTCAACTGAGTTCGCTGTCAATTGTTATGCTTAATCACTTATACTGGAGGATTTATGCATTTGAACACTTGTTCTTTTCTGATTCACTTCTGCTTAGGAAATTGAATCTGCAAAAGGCCATATTGATATAAGAAAGTCAATTGCCTAATTATTTATGCATGAAATACAATATTAATATCGTTAAGCAATTTGCAGGTTCATCGGGCATGCATTGAAAGAGAAATTATCTCACTTTTAGATCATCCATTTCTTCCCACACTCTACACCTCATTTCAGGTTCTTATTTCTTTTGGCTCAATTCATTTAATATTTATATTCTATCTATTGTGAAGATGTCATGGAACTTGTGTGCTTATAAACTGATTGCATTACTTAGTAATACATTCTACTCAGATTTCGGTTATATTTTGAGGATATGGAGCGTTGTAAGTTTTTTCTTTTCTCTTTTTAATTTTCCCCCCTGTCTATGAGTTCAGCCGTTAAATATTTCTTCACATCTCTAGATGTACATGAGGGGTGTAGTGTTTGTCCTTGGGTCATAAGCAGAGTCAAATTTTATATATGGATCCATCATGAGTAGAGAACCGTCTTAATAGCTAAACTATGTGTTGGGGTCTCGGTCCTATCAGAGGGCGGACGAATCTAGAGTACGAATATGCATAGTCATTAATTTTTTAACTGAGTAAATGACGGAAACTGTAATATGGAACAATACTCTTACATCTTTTAACTCCTGAAGATAGACTACATTGTCAAAGTCCCCATCATACGGGCTAATTTTTTTCATGAGGCTGATTGTGATATCTGTACATCAGAAAACAAATAGATGTGCATTTATCCATTATCTACTCAAAGTTATTGTGTGCACGTTAGATGTTCCATGTCAATCATCTTGATAAAAATAAATCTGGTTGTACTTATCTAGTTATAGTTTGGTCTCTTAATGCTTTTTGCTTTCTTTGATAGCAATAGTCTTTTGCGTTGGTTACTACTGTGATTCTTCGAAAAGTTACAATTATGCCTGGGATACCTCTTGTGAAAAGATGAGAGTTGTTGAGGGATATGCATGGAAGTGTGTCTATGCTAGAATAAATCCCTAAAATACATGAAAAATAACATTTAGTCAGTTATGTTGCAGTTAGTTACCTCAACAATCATTTTAAGGAAAACATGATACAAGTATTTTTTAATTATATTCAGAACTTGAGTAGTATAAGTCCTACTACTACCTCCGTCCCAAAAAGATGGTCCAATTTTCCTTTTTTATCCATCTCAAAATGTGGTCCAGTTTCTTTTTCAAAAAGTAGCTGAAATATTAGTTTTCTTATATGCTCTTGTTTAATGTGTATAGTTATTAAAAAAATAGAATTGTTAAAGTGGAATAATTAATAAATGAAAAGTTATAATAGGGAAATAATGTTAAAATTCACTTTTCTAATACTATTAAATGAATTTTTCTTAATCTACGAGAAGAAAGAAATACGACCATCTTTTTGGGACAGAGGTAGCATTATTTATTGAGTTTCCTAGTTGCAGAGGTTTGCCTTTAAAAATATGGTTCCGGTCTCCAGTGGTGACATATCATTATTGTTTTTGTTAGAAACTTTTCATAGACAATCGAAATTTTTCACTGACATCTATCTGTCCTCCCAGACGCCTACACATGTTTGTTTGATAACAGATTTCTGTCCTGGTGGAGAGTTATTCGCTTTGCTTGATAAACAGCCCATGAAGTTATTTAAAGAGGAATCAGCAAGGTACTCCATTGCAAATATCAGTCAAGCTATATCAACAATTTCTGTTATCACCTTTATGTTCACCTTAATCCAATCACAATCATATCCAGAGACCATGCGTTTATGCCTTTCCAGGTTTCTTCTTGCTATAGTAACTAAACTCAGACTCCTGGTATTATTGCGCACACCAAAAATGTCATAGTTCACTTCTGGTTTTTTCCTTTTTTATCATAAATAGGATTATCTAAAAACTAAGAAGTTAGAATAGTCTACAATTAATTCAATTATATCTTAGTCTTTAGTTTAAATATTTTAACTACTTGATGTTTCTTTTGATAAAAAAATCTCGACACTATAGATTGTTTCATCTTAAAAGGAGGGAAAAATTCAATATGTCCAAACAGCATTAGAAAGCCTGTTAAGCAATAATATGTATCTTATATTGGCAGCCCAGAACCTATCACGGTGGAAAGAAAACTGAGCAGTTGTAAAAATTTGTTCGTGATTGAGTTATGTATTGGGGATCCATGTCCCATTTATCCTTTATGATTGGTTACTGATAACTTTTTAATGCTTTCTGTCATTAATTGCCAGGTTTTATGCAGCGGAGGTTGTCATTGGCTTGGAATATCTTCACTGTTTAGGTATTTCATACAGCTGATAACTTCGTACATAAGTATGCTCTTGCTGCAGTATGACTGTTCGCAATGATTTTCTATTCATTTCCTTTGAACAATTTCAGAAGCTGAAACTAATTTTAGAGGGTGGATGGATGATTTTGTGTAACTTGATTTTTTTATTTTTATTTTTTTGAAAAAAGCATGTTAAAGCGGGAACCATTTATTTGCATTTGTGAAAAATTAACATGTTTTTGAGAATATGTGGCTGGGTTTAGGGAAAGGTGATTCTGAATAATGGTCTAAATTAAAGTACTTTTTGAGCTATTCTAGCTTCTGTTTTTCACTCAGAAGAAACTAAAAATTGAAGGTGTTGAAAAGACAAAAATCCTAGTAAAAAAGAGCACTGCATCACATCATCTTGTTCTAATTTCAAAGCTAGCATGCCCATCTTATTTCTATTCCTAATGTTTTAAAGCCAAGTACTACTTGGAAAGAAGAAATTAGAGAGCTGTTATTTAAATTACTAATGTCGAAATAACCTATTGTTTAGAAGCAGAAGTTCATTCTCACGTGCAAACATTAACTTGCCTTTTTGGTTCCCTGTTCTCACATTGCAGGAATAATTTATCGGGACCTGAAACCAGAAAATATTTTACTTCAGAAGGACGGGCATGTTGTATTAACTGACTTCGATCTATCATTTAAGACGGCTTGTCAACCACAAGTATGCCAGTCTTTTTGTTAGCATACCTTTTGCTACATTTCGGCTAAAGAATACTTTTCTATGCCCTCTATCTATATTGGTATAATACATATATCTCAATAGTTTCATTTTTGTCTGTTCTGAACCCAGAAATAAGAAAATTTTAAATATCACTTTTTACTCATCATATTTGAATTCTAGAATTCCCATTGAAATCCACACATGAGGAACAAAGCACATTCTTTGATTTCTGTGGAAACGTTTTATCGAAACTTAATTGTCATTTGCCTTTCACTTTTAGGGCATCTTTCCACAGGAATCCAAATCACAACCCACAAAATTTCTATCAATTAATTGTTTTATGTTCTGCATAAAGTCCTTTACCTGGAGCATCTCTAATGCATTGGCATGGATTGGAGATGATATAAAAGAGGGAGAAAGACACAAAGAAATTTGTGGGGTCCCACCTTTTCTCTTTCTTTTTCTCCACTTCTCCCCATGTTCTTTCCAAAATCAAAGGTCCTACTCCACATCCTTCACTATTTTTCATCATTATTTTTTGAAATTATTTTTAATCTCTCTTCTCCACTTTTTCACTCTTTTCTATTCCCCCCCTTCTCTACTCTTCTTTCTCTTTCCCCTCAATTCTTCTCTTTCTATCTCTTTAATCACCTAAACTACACCATCCTTGATCTACTTACTGCAGTGGAGTCTAGAGATGCTCTGAGGTTCTTGTCTGATGTTGGGTTGTCTCCTCTAATGGTTTCTGTCCACTGGCAAATCTACGTCAGTTTTGGGATCAGCAAATTGGGATTATATTGTCATGCTCTTTTTGAGACAACTTATGGCATTTTTCACGATGAAAAGTTTATAGCTCTAAATTCTTCAAATTAGCTACACTGGTTCCTGAAAGAAAAAGAAGATGCTATTATATCATGTGGTACAACCCTTGTCGTAATGAACTGGGAAATCTGTTAGCCAAGGATCTCATTCTGTAAAACCAACCCAGATAGTCACCTTCATATAAAATTTCTCTTATAAATATTCAGAAACTGCTCTTGAATGTTCTGAAGATCTGGTTGCTCATTTATACATAAAATCGAGCAACTGGACTATCTGGCTTGGCAAACTATGTGCAAACATTCAATTCATTGCTTGTCAAATTCTAGGATAACTAGTTCGCAAATTTTTCTACTAAAATTGTCCATATTTTCTAGGTTCTAAAGCATCCTCCGCCAAAGAATAGAAGATCAAGGAGTCAACCACCTCCCGTGTTTGTTGCAGAACCTCATACTCAGTCAAATTCATTTGTTGGAACTGAAGAATACATTGCACCGGTAATTTATTTCAACTTCTATTGTAATATTGTTGCACCCTCGTAACTAATTATTAATCAAAGGAATTATACAGACTTGTCAATAGTAGCATCAGGGACATTATCTTCAATTTAGATTGAAATTGTAAGTCAAAACTGGCATCATAGGAGAAATCCTTGTAAACAAACTATAAAAGAATTTCTTAACTCATGCTTGTAAGCTGGTTTATGCTACAATTTAACTGGGGACTTTGACCCATCTGGATGGGATATATAAGATCAAATTGGCGATCCAAGTCTGGTAGCTATTAAGCTCATAGTTTGACTGGGAAACTGGCGATAATTAGTTGAATCAGAGAAAATAGCTACTGCTAATGAACCCTAGGTTTGTTATATGTATCAATCTTCACCCATCTGCATCGGTGAGTTGAGTGCAATATACTATTCCATTTATTATTTTTCACCTCTTAAGCTTCGACTCATGTTCTGATAAATGAATTATGTGCCTGAAAGACCAACTATTGTTGTTTTGCCCTTAGTTTTCTCTCTACTCATTTCAGGAAATCATAACTGGCCAGGGCCACAGTAGCGCTATTGATTGGTGGGCTCTAGGTAAGCATAAGGAGATGGGTTACTTCTGAATTTGTTTGCTACTTGTATACTTGATTACCCTTTCTGCATCTAATCTGTATAATGCTGCTAATATAGCAACTGCATCCTTGAATTCATTTTCTGTTAGTCACTCTGTTACCAAACTTGCCCCACTAGTTTTGACTCAAGTCAAATAGGAATCCGTCATCATTGTTTCATTTCTACCTTCAGAGTTGGACCTTCTATCACCGAATGACCAAATAGTCAAAATTTTCCATTTCACTAAGCAGGCATCTCCATTTTTGTCCTTGTGTATGGTTAAAATTTGTAAAACCTAATTTTAATTTTCAGCCGAAGAATAAATATCGGGAGTTCACCAAGATCAGCTGTTACTGCTTTTATATGTGTTTCCTTATGTATAGACCCATAATTCTTCTTGCTTTACTGAATTTCTTGTTCACTTTTGTTTGTAATGCAGGAATTTTGTTATATGAAATGCTTTATGGGCGTACTCCGTTTAGGGGAAAGAACAGGCAGAAGACGTTTGCCAACATCTTGCACAAAGACCTCACATTCCCAAGTAGCATTCAGGTAATTATTTGCTCTTAACAAGTTTAAAGGTTGAATATCATTTTCGTCTTCTCCAAAGTTTCTGATACAATTATGAGATTACAGGTATCCCTGGCGGCAAGGCAGTTGATTAATTCATTGCTAAATCGAGATCCTGGTAATCGCTTAGGATCTAATGGTGGCGCCAATGAGATCAAGCAGCACTCTTTCTTTCGTGGAATCAATTGGCCTCTCATTCGTTGCATGGTACTAGCTCTCAACTTCCTGTTCTAGATAAAAACCTGAAATCAAATATTAAAAAAGTATATCACTTTCTCCATTGCAGAACAGAATATGTACACATTGAATCTTGTTTGTGTTTTCTATGCAGACCCCCCCACCATTAGACGCACCTCTTCAGTTGATCGGAAAAGAAGAAAGTGTGAAAGATGTAGATTGGGACGATGAGGGGGTCCTTGTGCATCCCGTGGAAATGGACCTATTCTAAAAGTGTGAATCAAGAAATGGCTACAAACTATTGATGTTTTCAAGTGCATCTTAGTTTGATGTCAATTGCAGGGGCTATATCTTTTGAAGTTTTCAACCTATTCGGTTCCTCTTCCCTCACAAGAAACGACCACATTTGGCGCGATGGATATCTACATATGTGTACAGGAGGGCAGCAATAAAACCATCAAGCGTCTCTGTTCATTCATCCGGGTCTGAGTAGTATTTTTTCCCCATCGTTGGGTTAATGGCAGTTAGTTATAGATATATTTAGACAGACGATGTTATGTAACTTGCATGCTATACCACTCTTAGATGTAACTGTATCAAGTCTTGTGTAATTCGAAATATGCTCTACACACCGGAAGTGTTGATCTCCGGCCACCATTGAGAAAATAGTGACAAGCTATATATTCTTGTTGGAGAATTTGATATGATCCTTTTAACCTTTTCAGCTTTTGATGGTTATTTACAGTTAAAGGGTTATATCTAATTTGTGATTGCTAAGTGTTTGTGATGGATCTCTTTATTATTACACACTTAAAGCAGCTTAATGAGGAATCAACCTGAAGGGTTATGCCGATGCAATTTGCTTTGGCATAACAAGCTAACGGAATTTGTATTCTTTTATTAACGAATAACAAGTGATAAAGTAAAACACACGCGTTATGTAAAATGTTTATCATATGTACGAGTTAGGTATTTGAAGTAATAATATTATGGTAAAACTTTGTTGAGATCAATGATAAAATCAAGGGTTATTTTCACTCTAAGTCCCCAGCTCTTCAATTTCACATTAATTTTGTCTCTATTCTATTTTTGTGCCTCATAGGCTGTTTACCTTTCATTTATTAGGGTTAATTTCAAAAAAGTCCTTTTTTTTGGGTTAAGAATCAATTAAGTTCTCAATATTTTTTAAGACTCTTTTGAGTCTTCAATCTTTCATAAATATACACGAAAGATCCCTTTTTTCATAAACAGGCTGTTTCCGACAGCAAATGGGAGGATTCACCCCGTCAAAATGCTACACCATTTCTACTTCCATTTTTTGCAGTACTTTTGCTGCCTACTGCAGTTTCCAATAGCAAAAATTGGGGGTGAATCAGTCCCATTTGTTGCCGGAAATAGATTGTTTCCGGCAGCAAATAGGGGGATCCACCTCTCCATTATGATGCTGTTTCTAACGGTTCTTGGAGGGAGGAGAGGGTTATGAAAGTTTAGGGGACCTAAGAGAGTCTTAAAAGAGGCTGGGGACCTAATCGATTCATAACTCAAAGGTTGGGGACCTTTTGTGAAATTAACCCCATTTATTATCACTTATATCCTCAATGTCACTTTTTGTCCCCCAACCATTCAATTTTTACCATTACCCCCTACCAAAATGACTATTATACCCTTATTTCTTTATTTTCACTCTAGGGGCCCAACCTTTTGATTTTTATACAATTTCGTCTCCATCATTTTTTAGACGTATAGGACCTCTAACCTTTTATTTATTACTGAGTTACGTCCCAACTAACACCTTCGGTCCCGAACTTTTCAATTACTATTGAATTTCTATTATATCCTTAATTATTTAAATAAGAATAAAAAAATAGGGAATAATAAAAAATAAAAACTAAACAGATCCTAGTCCATCTCCCCCTAATGATAACTTCTGAAAAAGTTGTCTAAACCTGACGCATACCAAACTTAGGCTATACAAACGCATAAAAAAAAGTTGCCAATTCGATAATAGGAGATCAAATTTTTTTTTTTTTTTATCACAGATCACGTAGTAGATAAGGATCGGGGTGAATCCACCAAAAAGAAAAAAAAAACTCATTTTCCATTTACAAAAATAAAATCAAAACTTAATGTCCTAGTTCTAATTTTTTTGTATGTACTTTCTCTTTTACTATCTCTCTTTCTCTGATGATCACCTTGATATCCCCTGATCCATTATGTGCATCGATATAATTTTATTCGCTAACTGCAAATTGTATTTACGGGCGACACGGAGCAAGCCAGTTCTTGAATATAAAGATGCCATCTTCTAAATTTATCATCGATGATGCCACTTCTAACAGCAAAAGAAGGGAGAAGTCCCTTTTTGTAAATTTTTTGAAACCTTCAAATCTGCCTTGCGATTCACAATTGGTGGATCAAATCAGATTTATACGAATAACTAATCGGGGGGCAAATTAGTGTGATAATATCAGAGAAAGACAAGAAATTAGAACTAGAGTATTAGAGATTGGTATGATTTTTTACAAATTAAAAATTAGTTTTTTTTTTTTTTTTTTTGCGGACACCGATCTATATCCCCACATTATCTGTGGTAGATTAAGAAACTCAATCCGATTTATCCCACCAACTCTTAGATCGACAACTTTGTTTTTACATAGATTGAATATCCATCGAGACTGTTATAGATTGAGTCTTTTTATTGTCATTATCTCTGAATATTATCATTGGGTTGTATTGATGTGGATTAGAGTGTGTGGACTTTTTATTTTTATTGTTCTTTAATTTTTGTTCAAAGAATTAAGAATATAATGGTAAGTTTAAAAGCTATTAACACCAAAAATTAAAATTTTGAGTATAGAAATTGTTAATGGGAATGTAACACGAAAATAAATGAAATATTGGAGGTCATATATGCCCAAAAAATGGGGAAAATTGTATAAAAAATAAAAGGTTGGGCTTATAGTGAAAATAAAAAAAATTAATCAATGATATAAAAGTCATTTTGATATAGGTTAACGACAAAAATTGAAAGGTTGGGGACAAAAAATGATATTGGAGACATAATACGATAATAAATGAGATGCTGGAGCTGAGTAGGCCAAAAAAAAGAATAGCGACAAAATTGACATAAAATTGAAATGTTGAGGACCTAAAGGGAAAATTGCCCTAAAATAAAATAAAAATGTGAAGAAGAAAAGAATCAGCATGTAGTGTATTTTGACTGTACGATTGGAGTATGGGAGGAGAAAACACGAATGATGATTGCGAAGGCGGACGAAACAATTTGTTCCTTTCAGAATCTAGGAGAAAAACCTTGGTGATGAATTCACTCTTGTTTAAACTATACACAAAATTTTCTCCTACCAATACGAGCATCTCTAACGTTTAAGGTCCAATTTTGTATTAATTTAAAAGAGCGTAGAGGAAAAAAAAAGGAAAAATAAAAAAGATGAGAGAGATAAAAGAAATCCAAAAATAATGATAGACTAATAATAGAAGACGTGAAGATAGAAGTGTATTTGTAGACCTTACACGTGATTTGAGGAAGAAAAAGTGAGGAGAAATGAATAAAAGAGATAAAAGTGATTTAAAAAAATAAAGAAGCACATGAAACCCCTAAAAAAAAGATGTGTGTCTCTCTCCTTCATACATAGACAGTATTTTTTCAAGCATTAGAGACCGATAAATATGGTGCAATTCATGATTGACCCCCCGTCTTCTTTAAACACCATTCACCATACATTGTTACCTTCTCTACCTATAAGTCATGACAAGCCAATCACACAGTCCCCCCTCTATTTTACAAAGATAAGCTTGCTTTTCCATTTTCGTCTATCTAACAAAGATAGATCACTTTTCTATTAAATTATAATCAAAATATATTAAGAATCAAGGAATTGACCTAATGTTTAAAGCTCAACCAGAGTTTCTGGGTTCAAATTTTTATGTGAGCCTCCTCCCTACTCCCTTTGTAATCAAATTAGTTTTCTTATATACTCATATTTTAATATAAATTATACTCAATAAAATAAAACTATTAAAATAATCAATAAATCAATCAATAAAAGAGTACAGTAGAAAAATGTTCTCGAATTCCATCTCCCTACAACTTTTCTTGATCCTCATAGAAGTATAAACCTAACAGTGTGAAGGACGTGCCGTCTCAAATAGTTGTCTCAATAATTGTTCCACGTAAAATGCTTTGTAAAGCAATTTTCACAAAATCGCTTACAAAAATAGAATGCTTTTACAATCTTATCCATTTTGGGAAAAAATATTAAAAATAAGCAAATAAATCGACTTCATTTTGTGTGAGTGTTCCACTAATAAAATATACAACGTTATATCCATTTTACACCTCACTAATTCCCTTTCTGTATAATCTCATGAAATTAACGTATGGAAAGAAAATGGAACAAGAAAACGTTATTTTGATTTTATTTCATCAATTTATACAATAACTAGAGAGAGAATTGCCATATCATGACCATGTTGACTAATGTCAAATTAGATATCTGCAGCCGAATCGAATATCTTTAAAGGTGGCTCGATGTTTTTGTCGTCTTAAGTCTTCATCCAGTATTTCATTAGAATTTTCCAGAAATTGCCATGATCAAAGAAAAAATTCAAAGTGCATGAATAATTTAATTCCTAAGAGCAAAATACCATCCCCCGACTTTACAAATATTGGAGTGGAAAAAAGGAGAGGGACTCGATTTTGTAACTTTAAAGCCAGCTTTACAGCTATTTTGCACAACTCCACAGGAGCGAAGTACCGTAGGACCACACCGGCCAAAGTTCAAAAATAATAACAAATTAGTGGTAGGTCCCTCCCCCATGGACTTCTCCCCGTAAGTTATTTCAAGATTGAGTTTCCAATTTTCCCCAACTTCTTCCGCTAGCCGTTTTTTGCCCAAGCATTATTTTTGCGCCAAGCTAAACCATCCAATGAAATGTTTGTATGAGAACTTTTCATATTTCCAAGACAGCATTAAGAGTTTTCGTCTCTGGTTGTCCTGATGCCATCAAGGTTTCGCAACCAAAAGTCTTTAGAAATTTCAAAGACATAAGAAACGGCAAATATTACCATTTTTTTTTCTTAACTTGCCTTGATAAATGATCTACACGAAAAATCATATCTACCATTTGACGGGGAAAAAAGGAGAGCAGGATTTGAACTGAAGTGCAAGATGAAAATAAAGAAACGATACAAGATGACACTTTGCCTTCATCAACCTCGTATTTTGCCGTTTAGACCAAGATCAAGCCTTCCTCAAGAGTCAAAGTTTCACTATACAGCATGTTTCCATCTGAGGATTGATCATCTCAATTTAAAAAGGATGACACCAAAATACAATGAGGTAATATCGCATGAGAGGGAGAGAGACAAGATACCTATTTCAAGCTTGGGGCATAAGGAGCTGGACACGGAGATACGGAATGATCAGGTAATTGGGTTATCAGGTCTACCGTGACCTGCAAACATGCATTCAGAATTTTCTTCTCCAGTCTGACGAGTTGTGTGGCTACTCGTCTTTTCGGATTCAACTTACAATCTGCCAGCTATAATAAGTAAAATATATAAATAGAGTACATTAACAAAAAAAAAAAATTTAACCGTCAGAATTAGATGAAGGTTACCAGAGCCTCATCTTCAACAAGAGAAGTAGGGTAGCCAGCAAGCTTTTTTTCAAAATAACCAACAAGTTGGTCCAAAACTGCTCGCTCCACACAAGGACTCACCTATTTTTATCATTAGAAGTTAAAAAATAAGAGAGAACCCAATAGAAGCAAGATATATATAAATATATATATATATATATATATATATAGACACACACCATTTTCTTTTATCTTATGTCCAGAATGAAAGTCACCTTTTTGTGCAAACGTCTTTAATAGAACTGAAAATGTCGTAAGGAGAACATGTCATAATTGCATTTTTCAGGTGTATATCCTTATATCTTAAGTTAAAATTTCAGAAGGAAACATCTCCCTGGTATAACTCCTCTCTTTTACCTGGGAAAAATTCGATTTTCATGGTTCACCCTGAGAAGTTCAAGTTGGAACGCGATTTTACTGGAAAATCTATGGGATCCGAATCCTCAAGGACTCGTTCATTTCTTTATCTAGGCTTATCTTGTACGTGCGAAAGCTGCATCTTGCTAATTTAAACTCACCATTTACTATTGCTTACAATACATTAGAATAGAAAATGAATTTCCAAATTCATCTCGTATTTCCCATAATTTATGGTCTTCAGTTTTTTACATTCTTTGACACCCTACCTATCCAGAAGGAAGTTGTCATGGCTTGGGGACCGATGCATTGGAATACGTACCATGACTTCAAATGGACTCTAAGATCACTCCAGGAAGTACAAGTGGAAAGTAGAATGTGGAATTTGCAAAATAGATATCAATATATTTATTCACCAGCATTCCAAACTAATTTGAAAATTAGTTCTTCAGGATGACAAGATGTTATCATGTTGAAGTGAAAACCGATGTTCAATTAACAAAGAGAAGAAAAATGAAATGGAGCTACGACATGAAAATACTGGCGTATTCAAAGGAATTGAAAAGCATTTGAATGAAGAAACTAATACAATTGCAATCATGGGTCACAAGATCCCAAAGTTACAACCTTCCCTGCCCAAAAAATGAAACTAATAATAGATATATACCATAAGAGTGCTAAAATATCAGCAGAAAATTTTGAGTTTCGGTAGAGACCTAAGAACCCCACCTACGATTGATGGTGTTTAGCTTTATGAGTGCCTGAGACCTGTGTGTATCAATAACCACTAAAAGAAAAGATCCCAGAAACTGTGTGTGTATCACTCCTCAGGGAATGAGTCTAGTCTAGCTAATAACTTTTACACTGATCCTGATGCTTTTGGATACAAGGTGAACTCTGAAATGCGCACTAAAACTGCCTTCAGGTCTATTTTTACATATTTGGTGATGCAAGGGGTATCATGCTGCTATCTATGACTGTATAGGTTACAGCAATTCATCTGTATTACAAAATTAGCTGTTTCACCCGATTGAAAACTATTTTCTTTATTCATACAACTTTATATGCTGAGTATCAAAATGAGCATACCGGACATATTGGACCCTGTGAAGATAGAACAGATTGCATCTCTGAAGGATCCGAAACATATCCCAACTGCAGATAAGGAAGCATGTCTAGTACAGCCTCTCTTTCCTTTCCTGCATAGACCTGTACTGCGATTAAGTTATATAACTTGCCAAAATTATTATAGACAGAACGATAGAAGGAGATGGTGAATACATGAAAAGATTGTACAGATAATTTTCCATTCCTTTGAGCAGCCAATCTCTTTTCCTGATACTGAGGATCCTCAGTATTTAAAGCAGCCTGAGTAGCAAAAGGAAGGTTATTTCTTGATACTGGTAAACTTGTAAAGACAAGAGCAGCTTCAGAAATTTACCTCAATCACCATGCGATCATAAGAGTTCTCTTCGTCCACAAACCCATAATTTATGAGTAATTTTGAATTAGGCTGTGGTCCGCACCTTAAGGAAAATAAAAATATACTAATTATGCATGAATAGGCAGCAAAAACTTTTTAAAAAAAAAAAAAAGAAAGAAAGAAAAATCCAATCACATAACCAAAATAATTAACATGTTATTTTGGGATGAAGAGAAGGAAAAAATACCAGACAACAATGGGTTCCCCAGTTCTGTAAGGACGGTCAACAATCAGTTGCACAGCACCATCAGCAGCAGTTAGCATTGCCTTGCAGTTGCTTCTGTAGGATAACAATGGCGGTCCTAGAGGGACCAACGCAAATCTCCGGGCCAAACTGACTTTCTGGTTTCACAAAGGAGTTATTCAATGATATAATGTTCATCACAGATGCTGGACAAATATTTGACTTTTGTTCGAGTTGAGCTTCCTTTATGAAGGTATTCTGCAAAAGGATCATTTCAAGAACATGGCAAAACCTACCTGCAAATGCACTACACAGGATTGAACTGCAACAAAAGCTTGTTTGAAAATCTCAAAGGGGAATGCCTCTGTGGGTATATCATATGGATATTGCTGCACAGTGCAAACAAATATTCAGAATTCAAAATAATGACTGACTAGTTGACAGGAGAAAACTCTGAATTTAGAGCTTTTCTAACAGAATGTTAGTGTCGAATTATTGTCTTCAATGGTGCACATATTGACCTGAAACAAAGATCCAGCCATGAACCAGACTGTGTCAAGCTCATTATATTCCCTTTTAATTCCTTCGGCCCTCTCCAGAACTTCTGCCTGAATCATCAACAGTGTAATATCTAAGAACTACAGGGCCAGAACTCAGAAAATTTTTCCAGGACGGCATAGATAATGTACTATATTTGGTTTCAACTTAGAGCAGGGGCATTGAGATTTACCTTTGTAGGACTTCCTGTCAAGTAATCTAGTTCTGCTTCTGACCATAAAAGTGGTGATTCCACAGCTAACTGCCCCCTACCTCGCTGACGGTCAAGTTCTCTAATATATGGATGCCAGAAAGATTTCTTTCCTTGTTTCTTCTCGTACATTAGATAAAGAGCCAGGCATGCTAATTCCGAGAGCTTGTTTGTAGTTAAAAGTTCCGCTGCATAAAAATAAATATTAAGTGAAAGTTGAACCTACATTCAACTTCAGTGAAGCTACAGCATTTTAATGGCCAAATGAGAGAGAAATAGCATCTAAAGACCCTCATTAGTATTAAGGAGAAAGTGATTGTATGATTATTGAGTCCATGAGTACAAAAGGCAAAGAAATTTAAAGGATAAAATCAAGTAACCAGCAACTGAACTGAACGCAAAGCCGATATCAAAGCCCAAAGGCAGTACATCATCAGATAAACAATCACAAAGTTAATCCATAGTATTTGGTTTCTAGTGATCCACTGTGATTACAGAAGCAAAGCAAAACACTAACATAAACAACTTATTGATTGCAATAATCCCAAGATATGGTTGTTTCAGGTCCCAAAACATTCCCTTCCTCCCCCCAAAAAAAAAAAACATATAACTGATGGGATGCACTATCACAGTCAGAAGGATCATGTACAAAAGTAAAAGGTTATGCATAGAATCGCCTTGTCCAACATTAATCACTAACCTACCCCCCCCCCACCCTTTCTCTTAATGGAGGCATCAGAGCAACCAGTAGTATTTCGTAAAGTCTCAGTGAAGAACAGAATATCCGTTTTATTTGAGCTGAAACTTCTAATTGGAATAGCCCTTCTTTTACCTCTAGAGTGTAATAACATGTTAAAATACATTTTGGTAAGTATGGGCATGAAAATGAAGCATAAGCGCAGAACCCATGAAATTTAACATGACATCTTACCAATAGTCTCATTCCCTAGAACTCTTTCCAATGTCACCACCAGTGGATTTGGTACAGAGAAAGCAAGATCACCTTCCTAAAATAGGCAAAAAAGAGGGGGGGGGGGGGAAGAGGAACAATAAATAAATACATAAAAACAAAGAACCGAAAACAGCTAACTAACTGTTGTTTGAGCTGGATTAAGAGCGAAAGTCGGCATCCAATGGTTTCTTTATAGGGCTAAATGTTTATTGACTGACATTCACCAGTAGTGACAATAGATTAAGTTTTTCCATTTGCAATAGATATGACTGCAAAACTCTTTTAAGCACATTAAATTAAATGAAATATGGCCTACAGCACCGTGAACATGACAAATCCAACCGCAAATCATTAACCTGAAGATCCTCAATAGCAGCAACATAATGGATCGGGTGATGGTTCGAATCATGAGAAGACCTCTCTCTAAGCACAACCTTGCACAGAGGAAGCCCATTTCTGTGCATCCAAGACTTCAAGTCCCCGTAATCTTCGTGCTTTTTGGAGCCAGATTTCCCATCCTGTTTCACCTTGCCGACCACCATTGTGTCGGAATTCGAAGCTAAACACATTTTTGTACATAAAGCATATGAATTCACACTTCTCAATTTTTTACTGAATGAAGAAGTGGAAACCCGGGAATAAGGAAGGAGTGGATAGTGAAGCGGAGGACGAAATGGAGAATGGGTATTCTGTAAATAGGACACCTCCATCATTCTGAGAATAATGCTTTCAGCTGATTATTGCATATATTTTGGGATTAGGGATTTTGATATTATTACTGTTTGTAGAATTTCAGGTGGAGGATTTGAATTGTTCGTTAGATCAGTTGATAGCCCAGTACAGGTTAGGTTGAGATGATGGAAAAGATATTTTATTAGCTAGGAGCGGCACGTGCAACGCAAATGTTGCTAACGTCGTGCGGTAGAAAGTAACTGGTTCCCCAAATCAATTCCGTGGTTTGCAAAGGTGCTCCAATGTTTTGCTTCTCAAGCTTCAAAACAAGTGCTGCATGAAAAAACATAGCTAAAGAAAACAACTTCAAAGACGATGCATTAAGAAAAGGTGAATATTGGAAAAATAGTCGAGCAACACATTTCTATTTATCTCCAGCAAGTTCGGAATCTTGAGAAAATAGTTGGAAGATCCTTGCACAGAAAATAGTTGGAAGATCCTTGCACTAACAGATTTTATGTACTGTGCATTAGGAATATATCCTTTTTCACACAATTGACTTTTTATTCATTATTATTTATAGCTGCTAATTTGTCGAAATCATAAGCATCTGCTAATGAACTTGGTTTGATATCAAAAAACCTTGCAGATTTCTATTTTGAAGATCAAGTTGCCATGAGCCTCGCATCTTAAATTGTCTAAGGGGAGCAGCATCTTATCGATCAAGGAGTTGGTAGAATAGAGTCAACTATATTTGTAACCAGAAGATATATTTGTATATTTTCCAGCTTGAGGGGTGCTGTCCAATTTTGCCTATATTTCTTATTTTCTAACATTAAACACAATTTAAGACGGGCAAAAACTTCATTCCAAAATTCTATTTTATTATACAACAAGATTTTGAGGATTTAGAGTACTTACAAGGGCAGTAAATCATAGATCACAAATCCAAAGCTTCCTTCAAGTCCATGAGGACCTAGGCACAGGCAGCGGTCTTGGACGGTTCAATATGCTTCAATTACAAACATGGACTCATTACCACATAGCCCATGATTCTTGCTAAGGGTGCTCAAGTTGTTTAAACTCCAACAGAAAATGCAGCATGTCATTTTAACAATAACCTGAAATATCATAGCATCACTATGATAATACATTTTTAAACATATTTTCAACAAAAGCAGAAGACATTATATTCTATGTTATGCTCTGCATTATCTAATTGGTTCCACATATTGAAACATGGGAAATTTCTAACTTCAGGGGTAATATCGCCACTGAATTGGCTAAAATGGTAGCATTCATTGAAGGGCTGAAGTTTGCAAAAAGACGTAATTTCCGAGTACAAGTAGTAGAGACCAATTGTGTCCATGTCATTAGCGTTTGCAAGGGGACTTGACTTACCACTTGGCGTCAAACATTTTATGTGAAATTAACTCACTACTATTAAGAGTGGAGTTTATTGAAAAAGTAATCTATCTGTCACATTCTAAATGTTTTGAGCAGATTATTTTGAGTATCTTTCATCAGATATTTCACTTAAATAAGGCAACAGTTACTATTTTAAGGTTTTATGTGACCCAGAAGGAGAGTTCTTCATCTCATATATATATATATATATATAATAGGATGTCTGTCAGAATATTCAAGCCCACCACTGGTTTAGAAAAGTATCTTGTTGGATATAGGGACAGCGTACTTAAATGTTAAAAGAGAGAGAAAGTTAAAGCATAAGGCCAAGCTTTTAAGAAAATGCTTATTATATCTTCTGAATTACAGATTGCTACCAGCAGAATATCAGGTGATTCCAACTGAAATGCTACCAAACACTCCCATTTCTTTCTCTAGTAATATGCATTTTCTCTGCCTTTTATGTTCTTTCACCTTATACTCAAGTATTGACAAGGTCTAAATGAAATGCAAAATAAATTTTACCGTTTTCAATTTCTCCCTCCCCCCTCCCTCTAAGCAATTTCTGATGTAGGTGATGGAAGAACATAGAGTTAATATGGGGAGAGTTTTACACCAAGTCCTCTTTCAAGTTTCAATTCTAAAAATTATTTTAAAAAACTGCAACCGAACCATGAATCTCAAATTACCCCCCCTCCAGCCCCAACCAAAAAAAAAAAAGGGAAAACCCAAAAACTTCACAGTGATGCTGAGTTACAATTAGAAAAGTGGGAATATACATATGGTGTATACATTGGGGAAATGAACTCAGCATGCTTAACTCTAGGAATGGGGAATACTTTTTATTACTTAAGAGATGCAACAAGAGCTTTTTCAGTTCTTATTGATTCATATACCCGGCTCCCTTCACACCTTC
>CAVNYN010286271.1:0-59935 GCA_963692815.1 Nyctanthes arbor-tristis | reverse complement strand
CATCTACGGCAAGTCTTTTTCACAGATACTACCGCCTGAGGCTGGCCACAGGGCCTACCTCCACCTTGCTATCCCTATCTTCATCACCATTCTCATTCTCAGTCCATTCAAATTGGATCTCCGGCTCCAGCTCCAGCTCCGGCTCTACCTTATCCTTGTCTGAAGAGCACTTTGCCTCCACCCTGACTTCCTCATCTCCTCAATTCTCTGATTGAGAATTTCCTCCGCATTCTATCTAACTTATTCACAAGTTTTCAAACTACCCAAAACTCCAAAAAAGCTCCTAAGGGAACGAAAGGGTTGTTACCTTTTTTAGCAAGGCTACCACGGAGACTAGAGATTACTGGGAAATGTTGGTTCCTTGAAGAAGTTGAGAGAGTCTGGTATGAAGCTTACTGGGAATAGATTGTAAAAAAAGTGCGAAAAGGAAGAAGAAGGGTGAGGAAAAAAGGATGGTACAAATAGGGTTGGGGAAGGTGAAAGGATGGCAGTCACGTGTTTAATTGGAAAATGAAAGGTCATCAATCAAATTAATGATTATTGCTAGTCAATCGCCAAAACATGCCATTTTATTAAATGGTGGACACGCGGTAAACTGGGCCAAGCCTAACTTTTCGAAATTTGAAGAGTCTGATTTTAAACGGTAAAGATTCAAAAAGAATAACAAGTAGATCTCCAAGGCCACTAACCCTGGAAGCCTAAGAACAGTGACCTTGAGGGGTCATTTTGTGGTTGTTGGGTCAATGTAAGTCAATAGTTAACGAAAGTCAACGGTCAACGAAGGTCAATGATCGCAGGGCCTAAAGAAACAAGCCTGCGTGCCTCATGAGGTCCAACGACCTAAATCCTTTAGCGATATACAGATTTTCAGACCCAGTATGATTCAGTGACCTGGCGAGCCAGTTGTCACGCACAGGTCTTTCGTCTCGGTGTTCTAGTCGCTAGGTCCCGACGACCTTGAGATCGCAAGGTCATTAGGTCGCGACCTCAAGAAATGCTAGCTAAGCAGCAGTTTACGCTCCCACGTGCAAAGCTTTGTCATCTACGACTAATGATAACCTAGAATTAATTGTAGAAATGGTGGTTACCTACCCCATGCATAGTTTGACTGGATATTAGTAAAAAAGTATCGCTTAATCTCAGATTATTTGACTCCTATGCCATATCTGTGGGCCCAGCATTAAACACATGTAGTCATTGCTCCCCATGCAAATGTATGCTATAAGTAGAGGAAAATGATACTAGAAAAAAGGCTTAACTCTTATTATTCATCATTCTTGTCTTTGGCAAATTAACTCTTCTTCATTTGTTATACATATTCCGCTATCTTTGGCGTTGAATCCTTCAAACTAGTTCAAATATGACTAATTAATATTTCTTCATTTGTTACACATATTCTGCTATCTTTGGCATTAAATCCTTCAAACCAGTTCAAATAAGAAGTTCCTGCGTAACCAAATCTTGTTTGTTAAGTCAGAATTTGATGTCAACAATTGTATATATATTTTGAGATAAATTAATTGAAGCAACAAGTCATCAAAGTGACCTCTTATGTGGATATTGATTTATTTTGAAATATAAATAGTCATGTGCGTATAATTTATGTAAATATTAACTGGCCTAAAGGAAGGTTGATACTTAACAGAATTGCATGTGCACTTGTGGTAATAAATGCGTGATGATTATTCAGTTTTGTGTGTGTCTAATAAACTATCCCAAAGGAAGACTTATTGTTTCACATGTTCTTATTGTTAGTATTTGATTACTACACCAAGATATCACTTATAAGTTAATATTTTGTCCAAAGATGAAATATTAATAGACTACCTAGTATCTTGAGATGGGATTTACTTTTATTTGAACTTATTATTGTCATTTCTAGTATTAAAGATTCATGTGAGTTTGTTGCGTTTTCTTGTTGTTCTCTGTTATGCTATAACTCTTACTAATATTACTGCCAACATCAACTTAATTCCTCTGCTAAATGGTTTCAACTTCAAGTCATAGGAAGAGAACTTATTAATAGTTCTTGAAGTCATGGACCTCGACTTTGCGCTAAGGGAATATTCTCTATTACCTCTTATAGATAAGAGTACCTCTAATGATAAGAAAGATAGAGATAGGTGGGAGAGATCAAATCCCAGGGGTACGATGATAATAAAGAAGGCCATTCTGAAAGCATTCAGGGGCACATTCTTTGAGAATATTATTACAGCTAAGGATTTCCTTGCAGATATTCAAAAAAGTTTGTCAAGAATGGAAAAGCTGAAATACATATGCTCTTGGCAAATCGGATTTCCCTACAGATATTGAAAAACGTTTGTCAAGATTGGAAAAGCTGAAATACATATGCTCTTTGGCAAAACTTATTTCAATGAAGTACACAGGTAAAAGCAACATCAGGAAGTACATCTTGGAGATGTTTCATCTTGCTTTAGAGTCGAAAGCACTAAAACTCGACCTCTCTAAGGATTTGCTAGTGCATCTAGTTCTTATATCTCTTTCATCATAATTTCATCAGTTTAAAGTGATCACTACAGGAAAATGAAGCTTTACCCACATATAATATAAGCATCAACAAGTGTCAAGTATCAGTCCATAGAGAAAAATTTTTACCCTCACATAAGTTTATATGTGGATAAATCTTATCTTTTTAACATGCACATATATGTGTAACTAAACATTGTAATATGCTTCGATAATACAACTGTCACATATGCAGTGATGAAGTGGACAATGACATGTCAACTGACGTGGACGATGATGTGTCAATTGATGTGGACGTTGATGTGCCAATGTGACATGGATGATGACATATAATTTATTATGTGTGGGTAAAAAATAAGATTATGTGTGGGTAAAATTGAAATTATTAATTGTATAAAAGTATATATATGTCCTAGTAAAAGTATATTTATGTGAGAGTGAAAAGAAATTAAATGTGGGTAATAGTTTACAGATGTGAGTAATAATTTTTTGTTTTCTGTTGCATATATAGCTTATGCATGTAAAAGCCTCTAAAATTATATAAAATTTATTAACCATAAAATTAGAACATTGTTTGGAAAAATACTCCAACCACTAAGGAAATTGATTGGAAAAATACTGCAGCCACTAGGGAAATCTGTAACGTTCGGATTCTAAGTACCTAGAATTTTAACAATATTTTCTTTCTTTTCAAAATAAATATATTAAAGGCGGGTAAAATATGTGGAAAATAAATTTTATAATCTTGAGAAATAATGTCACAAAAAACTTATCAATGTCAAAAAAATAGAGAATTTAACATATTCATGAACAAGTAAAATAATTTTTAAATTGTTTCAAAGTAATTCCAAGATTAATTTAGTGCTATCACTGCTTAACGCAACGCCTCTGACTCTGAACCTGCAAAATATTTTAATTTGAAAGGGTGAGTATTTCATAAAAATACTCAGTAGTCTCAGGGCAAAATAATTAATTTATACCATAGATATACATATAAACATACAACTACATGAATATCTCAGGAAGCTTCTTTACTCGAAAACAAGCATCGTATAGTAAATATAAGTTTTCCACTCTCGTCTCATGCTATAAAGCAAGTAAATTTTAGCGCATAGTAATCAAATAATGCGTGCATATAATAAATAGTCTCGTATTGTCTCGTGGTAAGTATAAAGCAAATAAGCTCATGCATATAATAACACGTAAATCACATACTCATATGCATAATCATAGCACAGATAAATTAATTTTGCGCATAATTTTGAAAATAACTTTTCTAGAAAAATGAGACTACCACAATTTCTTCGAGCTTGAGCTAATGGACAAAGCTATTCTTAGTCTTTACTCCTCGTCTATAAAGAATAAATAAATCTCACTTAGTGTTTGAAAGTATAAATAAAGAAATTCTAAACTAACTCAAAATAAATAAAACTTGAATTGAAGTGTAGTGGCTAAATACTATTGTGTAAATTGTCTAATTAAATTTAAGAAATTTAAATTAGCAATAGGCGATAGCGACATGCCGTCGAAAATAAAATTTTAAATACTAAAATTTTTGGGTTGCTACAAAATCAGAAATCTATTCATAACAAAACAATGTCGAACAAAAATAGCAGTATCATAAAAAATTCAAGTCAATGTCGAATACACCAAATTTTAGATATGGCTAGTGGGAGCTTCCATGAGAATTTCTACAATGCTTGTTCAGTTAAGCAGAATTTCTACAAGAAAAGTTTGAAACCTCGCAAAGAAGGCATTTCTTTACATTATCCACTTTGTATATCTTTGGTGCTCTACCTGCAATATTAAACTATAGTCACATAGGAACTCAAATCAAATTTAAAAAATATGTACACACATATATTCTATTGAAAACTAAATGCACCATTTCTTGTCTTCATAATCACTGGAATGGTAATTACCATTCCACTTTCCCTTCTTCACATTCCATTACATCTACTATATTCATTCTTGTCTTGTCAATCTTCTTTATATGAAGAGTCCATGCATGCCTGAAACCAAAGAAATTGTTGTTTGTTGCAAACACTTATAAATATAGCATATTATTTAATTAGAGTTACAGGTCCACAACTTTACAGCTCTAAGTCATAACCGGAGAATCTAAAAGGAAACCACAGTTTCTATATGTGCTTGCCTTGAGTATTGACTTCACATTCCATTTTGTTTGTCTGATTCTGACACTCATAGCCCTGTAAATTTCATTAAACTTAATGTGATGCTTGGAAGGGTTTCAAACTAATTCCGTAGTTTCAAAGAACACAAATTAACCTACGCTACCATCAACGGAAAACAAGGGGAAGGATTGCAATTAACAATAAATTAAACAATATACCAGCTGCTGGCCTCAGTATTACTAATAATCTGAACTAAAAAAATTAAAATTGAAACATAAAAGAGATGGACTATAGAGAAAATACCTTGCAAAATGATATGAAATGCGACACTAAGCAGTCCGCCAAAAAAAAAAAAAAAAGCTAAATTTAGGGCTGAAACATAAGTCTGCAAACACAAAATCTACAATTGCCAACTACTGACTGCAAGCAAATTGAGGAAGACCAGAAAATATTAGGACTAGGGAAAAGGATAGTCCGTTGCAGTCCGCTCTATGGGACGGGGCAACCAAGAGCCAAGAGGATGATTGAAGACGCGTAACCACATTCAAACCAAAAAATGAAATAGAAACCAACTGTTGAATCATAGATCCTTTACCTTCCATCAAATTGGTTGTTGTTTTTCCTTAAAGGGAGAGATGGGTGGTTGTTGAGCCGGGGATGGGAGAACACTATAGCTGATACGGTAATGCCACAGTAGTAATAGACTTCGGCGAACTCCCATAGAATAAGAGATTGCTCGGTTGCGGAGTTATAGAGGCAAAGGGAGAAAGGAAAATGCTAAACTCCCACTATTGGGGATAAATTAGGTTAATTTTTTTCCTTTTTAATTTGTTCCTGTATGTTCACTTATGTGACAAATAATTTAGCCATTTAGTATTTCAGCACACATATTTTACGTTTTTTATAACAGGTATATAATGCCTCAAGAATTAATCAAAATAACATTTATAATTATGTACGGGTAATAGAAATAATAAAAAAACTAGGTCACCATAATTTAAAAGCCACAAACTCCCACTCTTCCCTAAAAAATGTGGTTTTTTCTCCACCAAATTTAAATGTGGTTAAATTTTTTTTTGTCAAATTACAAATTAATTACGCCCACAATACCAAAATTACGTGTGACTAAATACCTACACATGGTATGTGACTATTTTATGTGTGGGTAAAATATCTATTTTCTTGTAGCTATAATGGCTAGAAAAGGACTTGGACTTTGAATGAGCTCATATCACACTATGTTTAGGAAGAGAAAAGGTTAAAGCAAGATAAGACAGAAAATGCTCATCTGGACCCAACCTCTAATAATAAGGATGAGAAAAGGAAGAAAGAATAAGGAAGTTGTAGATACAACACTAGAAAAGAAACATCAACAGAATTTGGATGATTCAGAAGCTATGGGTTGTTTCTTTTGTGGAGTTGAAGGGCATAAAAAGAAACACTGCGCATTGCACCAATTATCACGCATAACGTGCTAAGAAGGGTATGTTTCTTATGGTTTGTTCTGAGATAAACTCCGGTGCCTAGACATACATGGTGGAGAGATTTTGGTACGACCGCTCATATTGGTGTGTCTATGCATGCTTGCCTGAGTTGCTGAAAACGAAGTGATGGTGAAAGATACATATGGCAAGACTGTTGAAGTAAGGCAATAGGGAAATTTAGATTATTGTTAAAGACTGGATTATTTGGAGCTTGTTAAGACATTTATTGTACTATCTTTTAGATGGAAATTATTTCCATTCCTATTTTGGAGAAATCTGGTTATTTCAGTTTATTTGGAAATGTAAAATCTAGTTTGTTTTATAATTCAAATTTGGTTGGTTCTAATTCTTTGTCAGAATATGATAATCTTTATTTTATTGACATAATTACTTTATTCAATGAATCCCTGCAATTAAGTATACAAGGTGTAAAGTGAAAATTAACTAACGAGAATTCTACTTCATTATAACACGAGAGACTAGGTCACTTCTTTAAAAGGAGAATTGAGAGAATTGTGTCAGATAGAATTCTGTATGGAATTGAGAGAATTGTATATAGAATTGAGAGAATTGTGTCAGATAGAATTCTGTATAAAGGGGAAACAAACTAGCATAAGAAGATTTGTAGCTAACAAGACTCTCGACATCTTAGAACTTATGCATATGGACATTTGTGGACCATTTCTTACAACTGTTTGGAGTGGCTAGCAATATTTTATAATGTTCATAGATAGTTTTTCTAGATATAGCTACATATATCTTCTTCATGAAAAGGCACAGTGGACACATTTAAAAATTACAATACTGAAGGTGAGAACCAACTTAGCAAAAGGATCTAAAGCACTAAATTTGACCTGATGGTAAATATTATAGCAGATATAACAGTTCATCTGAACAGAGTCTAGGACCATTCATCCAGAAGTATACTATGCTGAGTACGTACAATATGAATGCTGTTGCTGAAAGATGAAATAGGACGCTTAAGGACATTGTGACGACTATGATATTTTACCCTACCTTAACAGAATCACTCTGAACAGAAGTACTCAAGACTGTAGCTTATATTCTTAACAGAGTTCTGAGAAAAGCAACTATAAGACCCCTCATGAACTTTGGATAGGCAAGATGCCTAGTTTAAAGCACTTTTATGTTTGGGGATATTTAGCTGAGGCAAGACTTTATAGGCCTAATGAAAAGAATCTAGACTGAAAGATGGTGAGTTGCTATTTTACTAGATACTTTGAAAGATCCAGGGGTACATGTTTTATGATCCCATGACTATATTGATTTTGTTAAGAAATGCTTGGTTCTTTGAGGATGTCCAATTTCTGGGAAGGGGGGGGGAGAGAGGATATGATTAGGGACTTTGTCATTGAAGATGAATATATTGACAATCTCATAGGTGTTATTGGCATTGATCAAGATTCCAATCCTGACTTTGTTCAAGGCACAAAAAATCAAGACAATGTCAAGGAATCTCCCAACAAGTAATAGTTCCAAAAGAACAAACTCTGCCACCTCAAGAACCTATCTCATTAAGAAGATCTACAAGAGAGAGAGAGCTGCACTACTAGATAACTACATTGTATTTCTTCAAGAAGATGAGGATGAAATAGGAGTGATGGAAAATGATCCAATCAAATTTCATCAAGCCTTAGAAATTTCTAATTCTCAAAAGTGGATTGCTACCATGAATGAGGAGATTAAGTCCATGAAAGATAGTCTGGGATCTCGTCCCATTGCTAGAAGGCGCAATACCAATTGGTTGCAAATGAATATTTCAGACCAAGAGGGATTCAAAAGGCAATGTGGAGAGATACAAGGCACGTCTTATCACAAAGGGTAGCCTTGCCGCTATCCGCTATTTCGACCTTCTTTCTTACTGGCTCGGTTTCTTTTGTTGGACCCATATGTTGTTTATCTTCATTAGCCCTATCTGATTTCCATGCATGATCATACCCTAAAGAATGCTTAGGGGCCCTCTTATATTTTATTTGCTTGTCTACCCGACTAGTCGTATGCAACAACTCTTCAATCTCCACATGATGTTGCAATTCTACTTTATGGGCTATTTTTCTATTTAAACCACTAATGAATCTCGCCATCGTGGCTTCCCTATCTTGATTCACATTAGCTGGATCATCAAAATCTCTATCTTTTTATAATAGTCTTCAACACTTTTCGACCCTTGTTGAAGATTTTGCAATTTCCGATACAACTCCCGATAGTAGTAATTGGGGACATATCATTTCCCCATAATGGACCTCAACTCATCCTAAATCTACCAGCCTCTCTAGATTCCTTCTCCGGCTAGTAACTAGTTGATCCTACCATATTATAGTATGGTCGGTGAACTCCATGACCGCAAACTTTACTTTCTTCTCCTCTGAATACCTATGACAATCAAAAATTAGTTCAATTTTCTTCTCCTACTCTAGGTATTCCTCCAGATCACTCCTACCCTGAAAAGGTGAAATTTTCAGCTTAATGGATCCCAAATTTCAATGAACTCCTTGATGCTTCCTAACTCGAGCTTCCCTTCTACCACCACCCACATTCACTAATTCATTCCCACTATGTTATTACTATCCCTCTCAAAATTATCCCCTGCTTCAGCCCTAGCACTCTCCCTACTATGGCCCCTTTGGTTTTGGGTTCTATCTCCCCCAAACACCCTAGTTAGATTACTTGTTGGCTCTTGCAATGCCCCTCTAATTTCCACCGACAATTGAACAACTAATCTATTCATATCAAATGGAGGAATATTATTTTGCCCAGTGGTAGATTTTCCGTCCGATATATTTTAGTCCCTCCCAAATTCAACAAACAATCCAACAATCTCAAATTCAGCCCAAATATTAATTCAAATTAATCCCAAAAATTCCAAAAATAATTTCCTTAATCCAATGCTAGAAACGCAACAAAAAAAGGGAAACAATTACTTGACTTAGACCATTTGTTATGATACTAACTGATGCAAACTTGGAGATGTCACAATCCCTGAACCCTGAAACTATAGGAATCAAGCCCAAAAAAAAGCCTCGTCGGATACAAATTAGACCGAAGTTGTAAAATTTTAACCCGCCAATTTATTAATCAACGAACTCAACTTTATAACACGCCACAAAAATACACGATCAATATTCTTTAATAAGTGAATATGCTCTAATTGAGAAAAAAAATTTCCCAATTCGACAAAGAAGGGAAAAACTCTAATTTTATATCTTAACTTAATAATATTCATGGATGTTTATTTGCAATGAAATAAATAGATTTATATAATATGTAGAAGACCTAGTTGTCTTAGAAAGCAAGAAAATACCAAAAAAGAAAAAAAGGAAATTAAAAATAAAGCAAAAATTACGAAAATCTTCTGATGCGGCTTCATGAGGTTCCACACAAGACCGCACATTTCAGACTCTCTGAACTAGGTGGCACGCGGTCACGTGAATGTCAAATGAAGGTCGCATTTCAGACACCCTCTAAATCTGGACGCATGAGGTCACATTAAGGTTACATGTGGCCACACACGTGGCCACATGGGATCGCATGAGGCCACATAGGCTGCTTCGCGGACTCAAATTTCTCCCTTGTTGCATGTTGGTTCCCAGACTTCTGATTTACATTATTTTGACCTCCAAACACCAAAATTTCATAATTCAAGCCTTGACCTTTGATATTGGATCTTTGCTAGGCGTTTTTATCCATTCTTGGTAGAGATTAAACCTATTTTGAACTTTTAAAAATCTTTAATTTAGCCACCAAATTTTGGATCGTATCAAAAATGTTCTCTTGATAACATGAAAGTCTGAAAAAGAAGACATTGTAAGAGTTTATGGATCAAAAAAGAAATAATATGGAAGCAAAACTAATAGTTAAAGTTAATAGTAGAAGTCTAGCCTAGTCAAGAATATAATTTGACATGATCTAGATTTCTTTGATCACAATAGACTTTTAGAATATACTAATTTTGGATCATATCAAAAATATTTTTCTGATAACCTGAAAGTCTGAAAAAGAAGACATTGTAAGAGTTTATAGATCAAAAAAGAAATAATATGGAAGCAAAACTAATAGTTAAAGTAAATAGTAGAAGTCTAGCCTAGTCAAGAATATAATTTGACATGATCTATATTTCTTTGATCACAATAGACTTTTAGAATATACTGCGCCATTGGGTTGGGTATAATTGCTCTTCTTTTAAAATGATTTTTTATTTTTCTTTTATTTTTTTATCTTTCCGGCATCTAGAATTTGTTTCTACATCCCTCTAGAATACTTAATTTTGGTTTCATATGTTTTTGTTAAAATTGTTAATCAGTCAAATAAAACTGCATATGCTGCTAATTGCAAGATGTAAGGATTAATTCAGATCAATACAATTCGCCAAATAATAATTACAAATAAAACTCATTAAAAAAATCCAATACTTAACATATGTTCAACATAAAAAAAAAAAAAAGAAAAGAAAAAGAAAGAAGGATTTTCAAGAAAAGCATGTAAGGAACAAAAATGCAACCATTAATAAATCTTCCACATAGTTTTTGTCATTTTGATTGATCGTCGTCCTTCATGTGTTTTACAGTCATTGATGCTAATCAGTTTCTCAAACTTTTTGAATTGCTCCAAGATCAATACAATAGAAGGGGCTTTTGTCTCATTAAGTTTCTCCATATTCAAAGCCATGACCCTTTAGGCCGATTGACGTAGGCTTGGGGACATATATGAACCACTTTATTGTAGATTACTGTCACCAATCTTGGCTGTGAAAATAGAAAGAATACTCTTAAATGACCTAAATATATAGAGATGATGAGAAACTCCTTGTTAGATGCATATAAAATTAGCAATTACTTTCATACACGGCATTTTAACTATATTCAAAAATGAGAGAAAATGCACATACTCTTAAGTTGAATTTGAAATATTCAAATCTTCTATTTTCTATATAAAACAAAGTTGTAAAAAGGTAAATAGAGATAGATTAATTAATTGGAAGATGAATAGATGAATAGTTTTTTTATTTAAACTAAATAATTAATAATTGAAGGGAAAGTAATGAATTTAACAAAATATGTAAAGGTAAAATAGAAATTAAAATCAAAAGATTCTTCTTCATTCACACTTTTAATATATAGAGCTGACAGTGATAGTGATAACAGTTTTTAAATTATTTTGATATTGTCCCCTTCCTACAACAACTTTTCTCATCGACAGAGAACCCGCCAGTTTTTTTATAGTGTCTATTAGACATTATTTATGGAGTCTATTATATTATGTGTCAAGTATCTATTAGACACATTGTAGGGAGGGAATGGAGACATCATCTTCCAACGTGTCCAAACACTTACCACATAATATATTAGACTCTATAAAATAATATTTAATGGACACTATAGAAGAGGAGAACCCACACCAACAATAGAACAACTTTCTGCCACCTAATTTTCCTTAACTGGATATAAAGGATGCGGCCTTAAAACTATCTATGAAAAGTGCAAAAGTTTTCTAATTGGAGTTTTAATTTGATTAATTTCCAATACGATTGTTAGTCGAGTTTGCTCCTTGGCTCTACTGTTAGATTTTCTGCTTTCAATCTTAAGTTAGGTCTCTAGGTTTTGCTAATATATCAAATCAAAAGGCTCATGGATTTTGCATTGTGTTAACAAGGATCGATGGTGATGAAGAAACGGAACGGTTGGTGGCGGGTTCATTGAAAAATTTTTCATTTCTTTATAATTCCATCTTTTTTTTTTTTAAATTATGGCCAGGGTTATATGTGTAACTTAATTGGGGTTTGTATACCAATAATTTGTTTTGATTGGGGTGTATTTACTATTTAGAGCATCTCCAATGCATAATCATAGTCATAGAATAATATGACAATTAGCAAAAAAGTGATGATTTGACACATTAAATATTTGACATTGTCATAAAGAATGTTATGAAACAACATTGTCAAGTATTAATTTATCCAATCAATATATTTCTTTCTCTTTGATTTTTTCAAAATCTCTAATTATAACTTGCCAAATATATAATGTTGACATTGTTACATTGGATAAATTTTTGAATTTAATCTTAATATTCTTTGCCACATATACACATAAGACATTCCGCTTTGATTTTGTATTAGAGATGTTCTTAAGGATGTGGCTTAATGAACAAAAAGGGTGGTACGTGGTGTAATATAATTACATACGCACAGCTATATATGTACGTGCGTTGCACGCCTTCTGTAAAAAATGAATCATATGTAAATATATACATGTATTTAAAGTAATAATGTTATTTCTAACTTTATTAGGGCATATGATAAAAATTTAAAGAAAAGAATCATAATTGTTATAAGATGTTAACTTAATTAGAATAAACCAAATACATTCAAAAAGAAAATTTATTTGAAGTTGCATTCCATTATTTCCTTTTTTAAATTCTATCATTTATTATTATTCATTTATTTATTTATTTTTAGTAGCTAGATTATATTTCCAAAGTAACTAAACATACAAAATGAATTTAAAAAAATAATGCAACTTCTAAACTCAATATTATAATTGTGTTGTGATGGACGATTTATTAGTTGCATTAGATTAACTTTCTGAAAAATTATTAACTTAATAAATATGTGAAAACATTAAAAAAAAAAACAGATACAAGATGAAAAGTTAAAAGTCATTCATGAATTCATTGGAAATAATAATATATAACAATAAATATTAAAATGAGCTAAATGTTAAATATATGAATTTTAAAGTAACTTAGGAAATAAAAGCACCATACAAGTGGAAAAACAAAAAATTTCCTACTGATTGACCCTTTTATGGGAGAGTCCCCAATATAGAATTTGATGGATTTTAGAAATCCATACAATTCTAAGTGTCCTCAATTTAGAGGATGTCCCCAACACAAAATTCCATCTATAAAAATCGAGACTCCTCAATTTGAAAATTTGTACATTCTATATGAAAATACATTGTCGTTAATTGCTTATTATGGATTTTGATAGATTTCATTAAATAGTGGGTTATGGATTGCAGAAATCCATTAAATGGTAGGTTATGGATTGTAGAAATCCAACCTCTTACCGATTCTTATGGATTTTACAAAATTTTTCTAAACCTAAATAATCAAATGAAATTTATAATTATAAATGGATAAAATCTATTTTTCCTTATCTCTATAGTTTTAGACAGTTATTATATTGAATTCAATTTGTGCAAAATAATGGTCCATAATTTAAAACTTTTGAAGTAAAAAATATAAATTGACAAAAACTTGTGATTTTGTTTTCTTGGCTAGTCAGTTGTTTTCAAAATCACATCATATTCAACTTGTACAGAATAAATGACCAAATGTTTGAAATTGGATATGATCATTCAGTTTTTTTCTTTTCTTTTCTTTTTTATTTTTTTAATAAAGGCAAGGTTTTAGATTTTATTTTCTAAGACATAGTTTGAATATTTTTACTTCTTTTTTTTTAATCATCAAACATGCGGAACTTCTTTTTATTTATTTATTTCCTTTTTTTCTTTTGTACAATCACACGTATAATACACACACACACACACACACACACATATATATATATATATATATATATTTTACCTTCTATCTAATCTAAAGGTTTACGTTTAACATGTCCAAGCAAAATGCAAAATAAAAAAGATCAAAGTATAAAGTTGCTCAATGTTTAAATTCTAAGATCACACGATAATAGTAAATTATTAAATGATTTTATAATGACATAATTTATCCAAACAAAACGTAAAAGCAGATTATATATATATATATATTTTTCAAATAGTTTGTTTTTACGTTAATTTCTTGTACGCCAAAATTTATCCCATAGATTGTATCACTATAATAACAAATTGAGGCGTTATGAAATTCTAAAATCTATTGAATTCCACATTGAGGATACCTTAAATTGAGCACATCCCGCTAAAGTTTATTGAAATCCACCAAATTCCATGACATAGGATTTCTTGCAACCTAATGAATTCTATAGAATTCTATTATAATTTATGAAATCTATGAAAATCTATAAATCCTAAAAAATTCATAAAATTCTATGTTGAGGGCACCCCACTTAATATATTGTAAGTACTCCCTCCGTTCGAAATATATAATCCTCTTTCTTTATTAATATATATTGTTTTACTAATTTACCCCATTTAAGACTTATTAAAACTATCAATTTTAAAAATTATTTAGTATTTTAAAAATTACTCACTAAATAAGAGAAAATTAAGAACATATATTGTAAAATGTATGTTTCTGATACAATTCTTCATCCACATAAAGGATTAAATTGAACTATATAGTTGGGACTGCTGAAATAGATTGTGTATCTGTGTGTGTGGGTGTGGGGTCAGGGGGTATGTTCATGAGCTTTCCCAATGTTGAGGTTAAAAAGATAAGGGGAAAAAATCCAATCAAAAATAATTAGGGAGAAAAATCAATTTCCAAATGATGTATACAAGGAAACTTAGGAAAATATGGGTATATGTTTTGGTTTTTTTTCTATTGAGTGATGCTATTTATCTAAATTGGAGATCTAGTTAGTATCACTGCATTGGAAGATAGGTTGATATGCATAGATATATATATGAGGTCTTTATTTATTCAATGGTCAATAAGGAGATGACAACTACAAGTCTAGATAAATAACATTATTCTTTCTACTATACATTATAATATGTTTATGATCAAGAATAACTGGTACTATTTATGTAAGAACTATGTCGACCATTGTGGATTTAACATCACCATTTATAATTTTTTAAATAACTTTGGAATTGTACATATATGTAAAAATATAAATTGAAATCTCATTTGTTTATTACAGATAGATAATAGCAACTCTTTTAAATTATAATTTGGATTATAATCTGTCACACGACATCACTTTATTAGTTTCATTTAATTCAATAAGTCAAAAAGTAAAAGTCAAGCTGCAATTTTTTACTTTTTATAAAAAATAACTAATAAAATGATGTCATATATTTGTAAATTTTTTTGCTATTTAATTTTTCATTTGTCACCAAATTTAAAATTTTCACCTCCTATTTAATAATTGTTTGACTATAAAATTAAAGTTAGACTTGTGCAGAAATATTATTGATTTATACTACATTGGTGCAACCAATAATTGGAGGGGGAAGCCTCAAATGTGAAAATTATTTGGGTTTGTTGGGGATTTTGGGGTTTTTCCTGAACATTTGAGATCGGAAGAGCTAATGTTTGGGAAACTCTAATCAGCTTCGTTGTGCTGTACTCGGTGAATTAAATATTGTACATGTAGCGCGTTTGCCGGAAGAAAAAGAAGTGTATAAACGCGAGCATTGTGGACCCCAGCACAGCCGGACCCCCCCTATATATACACCTCTCAACGTTTCTGAAACCGTCTGACGTTCTCTCTTCTCTCTCCTTTCCATACCACGCACTCACACACACCCGCAAAAAGATCTGAAACATCAAGTTCGAAATCTCTCCTCAGTAGTTATGCAGACAAGAATGAAGCGTAAACTTGAAGCTCAACACGTTCAAGTTGAAGCTGAAGCATCGGATTCAGACGAGCAACCTCTTTGCTTCCTGAAGAAGCAGTTCCGTTCAAAGCTCTCTCGCCGCGAACGAAAGCACATCATTTCTCCAATCATTCAAGATTCTTCTACCTCAATCTCTGTCTCGAACAATGAATCGCAATTTAGAGCAATAAGTGACGTGACGTGCGATTCCAGAGTGGCCTCGGTTAATGCAAAGAAGCGAGAATCTGAAATTGAAGCTGGATTCGAGGATCGCAGAGTTACGATATCCTATTACAGGAAAAAATTGGAAAATGAGAGTAGAAATTGTGATGAACTGGAGTTGCAAGAGAGTTCGTGTGTTGAATCGTCTTCTGGAGTTGCTTTATTCGGAGGTTCTATAAACAGAGAATTGAAGTTGAAGAGTGAAACTAAAGGAGGCGAAGATCCAGAGGCTGTTACGAAATCGGAAATTTCTAGTGCTTCTCGTTTTGAAGTGAATGAAAATAAGAATTCCGTCGAAATTAGTCAAGACGAGGCCACTTCCAAATTTTCTAATACTCACAATTTTTCTGGTGAATTTCTGAGGAAAGTGTTGAGGTCTGAGAAATCTGACACCGTAATGGGGAATGATGTTTCGTTTGACTCAGTGAAGGATACTACTAAAATCACTGGAAACGGAGCGGGTAAGGACGATGTTACCTCTGAATTTTCATTTAACTCCGGGGAATCCAATTATGTCAATTGTACTGCGGAACATGTAGCAACTAACATTAATTTAGCCTGCTCAGAGCAATTCTCGAGCAGTAGCCATCTGGACTGTGAAGAAGAGGAGTACTCATCCTCGGCCATGTTCACAGAGACGTCTGATATGGAGTTCGATTCTTCGGAATTTTCTTCCCTGTTTTCTCTCGATTCTGGAAGTCAATTTTCAGAAAAGTCGATAGAAGATGAGAGTACTTCACCGACTTTTCAATTGTTCAAGCAGTTTAAAGAGCAATTCTGTAGATCAACTTTTGTCACCAATTATAATTCTAAATCCTGTGAAAATTATTATTCTCACGACACTGTGAGTTTCGAGAAACTATTTCTTATTTCTGAAAATCTTTATTACTTGTGTGAAGACAAATTGCAGTAAAAGCTAACTAGAATCTCAGCTGCAAAACATGATGTTATTTTCACGTTCACGTTAAATGCTAACTCTTTGAGTTTCGTTTTCTATAGTTTTATAATTGACATGTGCGTATATTTGATTTAACTATAATTAATTAAGTATACCGAGATTTATTTACCCCAATACATAGGATTTTAGCCAGGTAATATCTTTGATCTTTCCACAGTAAGGTAGCTTGAATTTGTTTTTGTACTAAAATTAATATATAATTGATCAAATGATTTATTATGGATGAAGTTACTTGGACTTGAACAAGAAGAAGATGAAGAGAGCTATAGGATGCTGAGGAGCAGAGAAAGACGGCAAGTTTATCTGTTTGACTATGCAGAGGAATACTGCTCAACCACGCGATATGGTCAGCTTGTAATTCAGCAACGCCTACAGATGGTTCACTGGATGGTAGAGGTCAGTTAACATTTTCACATTTTACATTCCCGTACTAGGATCGACATTGTTTAAATTCTATTGTTTGCTTAACTATTAGGATCTCTTTATTTTGAGGGAAGATGTTGCACGGGAGTGGCATGTAAAGCATGATTAGCTGTGACTTTGAGGAACATAATTCAGATACAGTGTCAATTTCATGCAAGTTGTTCCTAGCAATTTGATATGCACAAATGCAATATTTGTCCATGGAGAAAGAAAGATGAACTATTTTAGCCCTGTGTGAGACAGAACATTGCACAAAGTTTAGAGAATGGAGAACTTATCACTCTATTCAAAGAGGGGATGTCGAACCTTCTTAATTTTACTTCTGCCAGTCAACTGTAGTTTAACTGTTCCATTGGAGCTTCATCTGTTGTAGTTTAAGTATAGTCTGTAAGTGGATGTAGAAATTGTATTTTTGTCATGTGACGTAATTATTCTACTCATATTATCTACGTGTAGCATTTTAATGTTCATGGTATACCAGTCCATTTTTAGAAAAATTTGTAAGGAAAGTCAAAAATAATAAGCCCATTTGTTGTCCACGTGCATTTTATCCAGTGAGAGTTACATTTCAGATTTTGCATCTAGGTCTGCATGCACAAATACAATTCATAGCTATAAAAATGAATTACCGTTGGAGTGTCTACTTGATTGTGTAAATTTTATTTTATCTTATTTTATTTTAATTAATCTCAGAATGATGATTCCTTTCCATAGGCTGTGAAATTAAGCTACAAACTCTCAATTTACATCCTTAAATCTTTACATTTTCCTATTCTCTGGTGGTATTAACATACTCATTTGTTCATCATAATGTACTACAGCATGCCACAAATAAGGAGTTCCAGAAAGAGACCATGTTCTTAGGAGTTAGCCTTCTTGATCGATTTCTGTGCATGGGGTACTTCAGAAACAAGAGGAATCTTCAGATTGTTGGCATTGCCTGCGTGACCCTAGCTACTAGGCTTGAAGAAAACCAGCCTTACAACAGGTAATAATAATAATTTCAGAAGCTCATTTCTTATGGAATCAGATGATTGAGAAATCACCTTAAACTTCCTCCATCGGGTTTTATTTGCCAAAAGAATCACACTCTTGTGTTTGTAAGAAGTAAAGGCACTGTAAAGTATTTGTCAGATTTAGTCGATTCGCAAGAATGAAGAACACATGAATCGGGAACTATCACAGGGAAAAATTAAGGACAAAAGTTTTAATTTATTGGTAACTGCTGTCATCATTATTTTATAGTTTTACAATTTTTTCGTTCTTTAAGTTCATGCATTTACTGTATAGTGCATTTAAATGTACAACTGTCATATTTCCAGTTAGCCAAAAGATGTAATATTTCTCAAGTCCTTCCCCATGGCCTTGCTGATTTCCTATGAATAGTGTGATCCACAACTAAATAAATAAATTTCACTGTCCTTTCTGTTTGCTAGTTTTCCTAGGGGTCCTTAGCCATTAGCAGATTGAGTATCTTAAGTTACCAGCAAAAGAATCTGATCCGAGTCTATGAGGTGGTCTAATTATGAAAAGTACACGTCACCCACTATACATCACCATTATATGATAGTGGATTAAAATATACCTTGTTAAATCCTCATAAAGCCGCGGGCCTTGTGTAGAACTTTGTTCATTATTAAATTGGCTTTGGGATCTTTGTCTTGGCTTTTACCTAATTACAGTGCTGGGAGATGGTTGGATAAATGTTTCTTTGTTTACTTGGAAGGAGTAAAACTTATATTCCAATTAACAGGGGTAAATCCGAACATAAAATTGCAAGCTTCTTTTCCAATTATTTTTCACTTGCTAATCAATTCTCGTTATTCAATCTCTAACACGCTGGAAATGTCATCTCAGCATAAGAAGGAAGACATTCAATGTAGGAAATACTACATATAACCGATGCGAAGTGGTGGCAATGGAGTGGCTGGTACTGGAAGTCCTTAACTTCCAATGCTTCCTACCCACCTATTACAACTTTCTTTGGTACAAATTTAATCATTGCCAGCATATCATGTCTAGAACTTCAATCCAAACCTGCATCTTCATTTTGATCACTTATCGCTGTAGGTTCTACCTTAAAGCTGTAAGAGCCAATGAGCAAGTGAAGAAGACTACCAGATACCTAGCAATTCTTGCTCTGCTGGGTCATCAACAACTTTGTTATTGGCCGTCGACTGTTGCAGCTAGCATAGTCATCCTTGCTTCTGCTGCAACAAATCAAGGTGCATCCTGTCATCTTCTTAAAGAGGTAAGCAAGCATTGTATAAATTATACAAACGTGGTAATTCTGTCATGATACGAAGTTGTTTGGTTAACGTTATCTCAGCCTCACAAGGTAAAAGAAATCTTGAATTCTTTAAACTATAAGTTCCATTTTGTAATACAATATCTAATAATGCATAGCATTTCATTTTAAGCTTACTTGAATTTAAACTATCAGTTCCATTTAGTTGTATATGGGGTTTTTCTGAAACTCGAAACTTCAGAAGCCCTGGAATCAACCTATGTTGCCTTTGAGAACAGAGCAGTCAAACAAAATGTTTGTATCTTACTTATGAATATTTTGATTTCAATATGCAGTCTCATGCAAGACAGAATGATAATGATCTACCTAAATGCATAAAGGTAAAAGCAAAAATTAAATGTTTCATTAATAATTCTTTTGCAGTTTTGTACAGTTTCCATTTTTGTCATAGGTTTCCATTCAAGTTAGCTGCATTTTACCGTTGTATGTTCTTTGCAACAGAGCTTGGAATGCTTACTGAAGTACATAAACTAGCTAAAGCTTCAAGTTTTCTCCGGGCATTCATCTTAAAGCACGGGTGAAATTCGATCAGCTGGCATTTAGGAGTACTGTATTTTTGCAGCATATTAAAAATAATAATAATAATAGTAGCACTAACTGTAAATTGTCTACAAAACCCATAGTCAAAAACGTCAAATTCTTCTCGCTAGCGTGAAATATAATGCAGCTGGCACTTTTCTTTTCTTTTCCCATTTTTTTTTAAACAGTTAGGAGCTTGTCATGAATCATTGTGTAGCTAAGGAGCATGAATTTCTGATTTTTGATTTTTGCTCTCATCAAATACTCTATTTTTAGGGAGAAATAATCAGTTCATGATCAATTTTTGCTTTCATGTTATACTCTGTAACTTCACTCTCCTTTAACATGTGCTCCTTTTCTGGAAAAAACTTCAAGCATGATCGGAGTCCTACTGATTTTGGAAGGTGGAGCAGATTTACGAGTGCTCTTTTTGCAGATACAAACACAAAATCTTGCTTTCTTGCGTTTGAGAATACCGGTTTTTCATTTATACTTGTGAGTTCTATTTGAATGTCCGCTAATCTGCAGATCCATAATTGACACAAGTTGAACAATATCAGCTTTGCTCTGAGGCTGCTGATTTTAACTTCTTCGCATCTTAAAATTCAAATGGCAAGACATGAGAAAAGTATATACCCATTCGTCATTTCTGAGATTCGATTCCCAAATCCAGGGAACTTTACAGGAACAGCAAGAGGCGTAGCCAAGGGTACTTACTGGGCCTATGCCAAAAACATTTTTTTCTGTTTTAATAATAAGTTATAAAAAATAAAAAATAAAAAATAAAAAATAAAAAAAGAAAAAGGAAAAATTGTATTAAAAAAAATCTGACAGGAAGATACTCTACCCTTTTTTATTAGTCTCTTCATTTATACACTATAATATCAAACTATTTATGTTATACCTCATTATATTGTTTTTATACCATTAATTAATTATTTATTTTAATAAATCATTTTATTTTATTTTATCATTTTATTATTTTAATAAATCATTGTAATTAATTTTAATATTGCTTTATTTATTTATACACTAGATTTTATATATATGTGTGCGTGTAAATATCACAACACACACATATATGTAAAACCCTAGTTGTAACTTAAACACAACCCCTATTATCGTCACCGCGCCCTACCCTAGCTGTTTAATTTCCTATGTTATCATATATCGGGATTGTTACTATCTTCTAGTTGATTTTTTTTTTTTTGGGATTCATTTCCTATGTTGCCATTCTTGTTTTGTTATTTTCCTATGTTTTATCATTTTATTATCGTTTATCGGGTTTGTTACCATTTCATTATTATGAATTTTTTTTTTTCAAATCGGTGGCGGCCACAATAAACACTCATATTTTTTAATTTAAAAGTTTACTACTATTTTATTGTTAATGTGGTATTTTCCTGGGTAGTAACGTTTGTTTTCTGAATGGTAACATTGTTATTGTGTTTGTGGCGTGTAGGCGTCAACAGTTGACAGCAGTCTCGAGCTGAAAGTGCTGTTGACAGTACATAAAGATGACTATTTTTTTATTGAAAAAAATTTATACCTTGGGTAATTATTATTATTATAATTATAATTTATAAAAAATAATAATTAATAAAAAATAATAATTAATAAAGAATTAAATTTTAATTAAAATTGGTTTAGAATAGTTTTGAAATAGAAAATAATATTTTTGCAATTACTTTCAATTTGGGGTTATTTTTAAAATTCTATTACAAAGTGTGATTTTATGAGGATAAATATTAAAATGTGATTTTATCCAAATAATTAAAAAATGTGATTTTATGTAAAGAACCCAAATAATTAAAAAAAAAAGGAGGAAAATTATATAAATGATTTGTGAGTGTTTGATACTCTATCAAAACAATTTATAATCACACCTACCACTAATTTGACAACTGTTTATTTATAACTACAAATTTCAAACTTTTATTAAATCTACGACACTCGTTTCACTTCTTTATAGTTTCTCTTTATAATTCAAAAATTTGAATAAATAGTTTCAAACAGTCGTGCACTTTGACCCAGCCTTACAATGTCTTCTGACTACACTGATTACACAAGGTAAATTCTATTTCCAAGAGGTCTAGGTGGGAAAGCAAAAGAGAAGTAGAAAGACCAATTAGGCCTTGGAGAAACACCATTGTATTTATACTATCACTTGAGAATTGTGCAATAATACATTAAAGTATCAAACACCACTGTCATGTTACCATCAGAAGGCTTATACTAATCGAGCTTCTTCTCATGGGGTGAATGGGCAACCACCGGAGATTCATCAAGATAGACGTTTGCAATCTCATTTACGGCTGTTGCCTGGTCTTTATCAAGGGCCTCTTTTCTGCTCTCTTCCTTTTCAACCTTTTCCTTTGTTATTGCTCTCACGCCCTCAGCCGTCCTTGAAACCACAGTAAATGCATTTGTAACCCAGGAAGCACCTGTAGACACGTACCGATTGGTCATGATGGCAGATCCTGTAGTGCTGGCCTTCTGTTCGGCAGCTGCCAATGCTGATTTCGTCATTTCCGAGAACTGGTACCGTTCATCCACTTCTTTCACCTTCTCATTCACCACTGTTGTGCCTGCACTGAACTTCTCACTGAGGCCCATCTTCTGATCAATGGAAGCAACCGTGGCCGAGGCATTTGATATGAACTGGTGTTTCTCATCAAAAGACTGCGCCTTCTTGAGGGCATCCTTTCCCAAGATGAAACCCTTAGCTAACATTGTGCTCACCACATCCTCTGCCTTCTTTACTGCAGAGTCTGGCTCTTGATCCTTTAGAAACACGTTGAATTAAAAAATCAAATATAACATTAAAATTCTAGATGTACTAGACCAAACAAACTACAACATATATGACATGTATCAGTTTTACAATTATGCTTCTTGGACGAATTTCCAGAAAACGGCCACTTTTTATATGTCATTTCCAAGCATAGACCACTTTTTGAACTTTTCCAAAAATCTTATTTTTAGCCTTTTTTTGGACAAAATTATCCTCAAACTAAAAATGTAATTACAAATACAATTTGCAACGAGGAAATTGTGTTTAAAAAAAGAGCCACTTTTTAAAGGATCTTTCCCAAACTAGTCATATTTAACAACTTCTTTGAAAATGACATTTTTTAATTTTTTGGAAAAAAATACTCCTAACTAACAATGACATCTAATTATATAGAATCAAATTCCAAACTGTGTAGAAAAACCTCCAACTGTATAGCTTAACGGTTCAACTGTATAAAACGATGCACTGATGTAGTGCAACTGTCTAGATATATCAAAACTAACTGTATAGTTAGACAATTTATCTTGACATCTAAAATGTATAGCTACACACTTACAAATATCTAGAATAAGTGATGGGGATAGAAACGACATTTTACTCAAATTTGGCCATTTTTGTCCAAGTTATGAAAAATTGATATTTTTTTCGTTACCGTGTTTAATTAGGCTATTTTTGGAAATTCCCATACTTATTTTTCAATTGAGGCAGAGAATTGACTCAATGTTGTGGTAGAAATATCTATGTAGAAAAGTCCAAAATTTTCATGGTTCGTGTATTCAAGAGCATCCATGAACTAGGGAGATTTAACAACCCCCTTTTGCACATCAACCGTTATTAGCAATATTGGATCAAGTGGTTAAAATTTTAACAGAATCCACTTTTAGATTACCAGGAAAAAAGGTTAAGAAAATAGTGATTCAACATCTTAGAAAATCTATCCATAAAGAAACGTATAAGACTAGAAGTAGAAAGTATATGTTATGTTATAACAGTGGGAGTAACTTACCAGGTTTGAAGAAGGAGCACCTGGAGGCAACTGATAATTCTCAGCTGGAGTTATAGATACAGCAAGATTATTTATTGTGGCTCCCTGAAAATAAAAATGGAAAGATGGCACATTAAAGAAAAATCTGGACATGCTAAAATCACAAGAGGACTCACTTAAACAAATAAATTCATTTTTTTTCTTTGTGAAGGGCCTTTTTAATCAGCAATTTAGAAGGACTGCGCAGCAGTCGGGCTGTTCCGTTTAGGCCTAGAACCGGAACTAAAATGGCCAAAATCGATCCTGGGAATAGGTAACGGGAACTGAAACAAACATTCTCGGTTAAACCAGCTAAAATGCCAGTTTTCGCTCAAAACTGGCTAGTTAACGTGAACCATATGGGATTATTTTATTTTATTTTTTTTAAAAAAAAACGGAACCGAGCTGGTTCACCGGTCTGGCTCGGTTCAGCTGGTTTAAATGCCCAGCCCTAGCTCGAGTTGCTACTACTTGAATTTTCCTACCTGTACAAACAAAATGTGCGAAGCAACATACAAGTGTCAGTAATGAAGCTGAGGAATCGTTATATACCGACAAAAGTAATGCAGTGCTTGCTCCCTTCGACTCATTGAAGGTCACATATGCGACCTGAGTGGTTTCAGTTTCCCTACAGATGGACCATCAACTTCTTATCAGCTCAATTTCTCAGTTAGACTCAACATGCAAATAAGCTACAGTGCTGACCTTTTCATCTCGACAAAGTCAATGTTACCGGAGAAGGAGAAGAATTCGATGATCTCTCTTTCAGAGGCAGCTATTGAGAGATTACTAATCTTAACCGTTCTTATCTGTCAAAAGCAAGGATGAATACATGTGAGATGATGCACTTTTCTACTAACAATTTATGCAAATGTTGGTCACATTAGGCATGTTACCTGTGGAATAAGAGAAACAACAGTGAACTAAGACTAAAAAAAATTCCTTTCAGGAACCCAGTTCAGTTCACAGCTGGAATATCACAATTTCCACTAGTTTCATATGAAAAAATTCAATCTCATGACAATTTCAAGTCTGGGAGCTCATGTGAGTGGCATAATCATACTTCTGTTTATGTTCATAGTTACATTGACTTCCATTGTGATTGCTAGTCCTAAAAATGTACTTTCCCTTATCTTTTTATTCATGACTATCAGAAATATCCAACACTGTTTAAGCATATCCGGTCCACATATCTGAAAATGGCAATCAATTAATCCAAATGAGTAATGCATGAGAATTTTAGACAAATATTATTTAGTGGACATTAGCAACAAGATTAAACAAAGATTACTGAGAAAAATATACATAAATTGAGGCTGCAGGATAGTTGATGAATCTCACACTGGCAACATTGCTCTTACTATCAGTCGTAATAGTTTGCTCGGACTCTTCACCCTTTACTGCCTCAATTTTATAGAAGAAACCCTGAACACAAAATCTACCGAATCAATCCTTGGAATCAAAGTAGAGAAAGATACTTGAGTTGGAATGCAAAATATTGCATGGAAACTCTTTGTACATGATCTAAAGAGTATAGAAGGATTTTTGGACTTCTCAACATAGCATAGTCATATTGATTGACATCAAATATCAATCTCAAAAACCTTAATCAAATATAAAAATCATTTCGAAGACAACCAAGAATAATGATCCTATTTTTAATTTTAACAGCATATGTCCATTCTATTTATTGCTTTAAAGACTACAAATTCTGGCTGTTCACACAAAATGCTAGTTTGTATATTTTTAAGGTGAGGAACTCATTTGAGTGGCAGAATTATACTTCTGCTGATATATTTACAGTAATACTACCTCCATCCCAAAAAGATAGTCCACTTACCATATTGAGCACGTATTTAATTTTTTTATTTCCATATTCAACTACCTATGTATTGAAAGTATTTCAAACAATTAACGAGACATAATGGCATCTTTGGAAAATAAGGTAAAATTTAACGTTTCAATTTTCTTAATCTATGTGAAAATAACTACTGACCTATCTTTGTGGAACATAGAGGGTATTATGATGCCACTAAGATCAATTTTCCACATAGAAGTTACTTTCCTCAATGGTTAGCTTTAGATTCCTTCAAACAAATGGTTATGAGGGGAGAAAAATGTAAATAACCACTTTCCCCTGAGCGGATACATGTTAATTACTCCGAAGGAAAAATGCATTGAAATTCTTGCTGATTGTTATTTATGGAGATCAATACTAAGATGTAAAAAAGATTACTACGATAAGGCAGATAGATTTTAGCTACAAGATAGTTCTTGAATCTCACATTTCTTGTACAATTAGATGGACTAGTTGGCTGGAGGTCACTCCCGCTTTTTGCTTCAGTGCTATCCATGGGGGCCTGAACATGATTAGCCTAATTAGGTCCTTGCAGTTAAAATAGGATGAAATAACCGGAAATGAAATTATCAATAGAACATAGAAACTCTAAAGAGCTCATTTGCAGAATCTGGCCAAGGGATTAGCTTGAAATAGAGAGAGGAATTTGTTAGCTTCTGAAATAAATTTATCATAGTGTTTGACATCAGCTCTCAATCTTAACCTGAGGTAAATTTAACGCTAAAACAATTACTATTATATATTCAAATTTAATGAGCAAAACAATTTAATGCTCTCTCTCTCTCTCCCCCTCCCCCTCCCCCTCCCCCTCCCCCCCTTTTTTCCTTCACAAGATGGGGATATTAAATGAATTGTATCCCAATAATAATCTCCCACTAGATATATAGCTGATCCCGCTATACACATACATTGCGGGAGATTATAGGAATAATTGTGTGGACCGCACATATAGGGGCCCACTACCTATAACTTTCCCCGATAATCTCCCGCCATGTATGCGTATGGAGGGAGGCAGGAGATAATTTTTAGAGTTGATACTCTTATCCATCTAATTAATTACTCCTATTAATATCATCTATAACCGCTTAATGGCCACTCTCTATTTCGTGCTTTGTGATTTCTAATAATGGAAACAAGCATAAACAACCTTAAAGGCTTGTTAATGGTAGCCTTCATTCAAATGCAAAAGAATCTCCTTTTACATACGTCAACAAGGTAAGAAGAAGATTTTTAAGAATCGGCATATAGATTTCAGTGAAAAAGTTGTTCGTGAACCTCACATCTGAAACGTTGATTGGGCAACCCGGAGTACTAGCCGGCTGAGAGTCTTTTCCCTTTTCCGGTTCACTTTCATCTACGAGGTCCTGCATAAGATTAGAATATTACTTAGACAAAGGAATTGGACTTAAAATAAAAAGCTATTGGTAAGACTCTTGGAGCTCTTATTTTGGGAAATAGACCGACTATATGCATAAATCTGAAATTAGGATATGGATTTCAAGTTTCCAGCATAACAAAATGATAATATCTGCCAATCTTTATTTTATTTTATTATTTATTTTTTTTGTGGAAAATATAAATAAGATAAGCTCATTTTGCAAGTTGTTTCATGCCATAAATAAACAACAAACTCAGCACATTCATCATTGTGTGCAAGGCAACCAAGCGTGACTAGGAAAGTGTGACATCAGATTAATAATTATAATAATAATAGTAGACGAACAACAACATACGTTAGTTATTTTGAAGGAAAAATGTATTCTAATTTGTTCTGTCTATTCTTTTGTGGATATCAATAATGTAAAAAGATGATTACTGAAACAAGGCGTATAGATGTTGGCCAAAAGATAGTTCACTAATCTCACATTTGAAACATCTTTTGTACAATTAGGAGCATTAGTCAGCTTCAAGTCTTCACCCCCTTTTGTTTCAGTATTGTCCACGGAAGCCTGCACATGATTAGCTTAATGAGGACCTTGCAGTTAAAAAAAAAGATAAACAGAAAAACTAAGATTCGAGTTATTAATGGTGTCAACAAATTCTAAAGAGCTCATTTTCAGAATTTGGCCAATGGATAAGCACGTGACTTCAAAATTTGAAAACGGATTTTGATAGTTGACATGGAACAAATATTCATTGACATCAATTACCACTCTTAACCTTAGTTAAAATATAACAATCACTGCAGGAAAATGCACACTAAAGGATTAACCAAAAAATTAAAAAGAAGAAAAAAAATAAAAGAAAAATAATTCCGTTTCTCACCCTCCACAAAATATTATGAGTACCATTATTTTCATCAGATGAAACAGAGGGTAATTCCCCCTGCCGGTTAGCTTTTTGGTTATACCCAAATATCCATGGTAACTAGTCCTCGTATCAATATTATCCAAGATTGCTTAAGGGATGACCACCATGTGATACTTGGTGATTTCTTACTAGAGAAAACTTTAGACGACCTAAATTTATATTATGAAGGAATGCCTAACAAATGCACAATAATTCAGTGTAAAAATTATCTTCTTTATGAAAATCAACAAAGTAAAGAAGATTTTCGAGAAAAGGCATATATATATTTTGGAAAGAAGATTTTCGAGAAAAGGCATATATATTTTTTGGCCACATGGTAGTTTGTGAACCTCACATTTGAGACATTGATTGTGCAATCAGAAGTACTAGTAGGCTGTGAGATATTTTCCTTTTCCGATGTAGTTTTATCTGTGGGATCCTGTATATAATCAGCAATGTAATTAGAAATTGGACTCTGAAATGAAAAATGTTGCTTGAAAACTCATACTGTAAACATCTCTTCTCTCTAAAACTATTCAAATATTTTTGGATCATATTAGTGAACTAGACTCATACTGCAACTTAATTTCAAAGATGAACTCCAAATCTCAGGGCATTCAAGTGCCGAGGAAAGGTGTATTTATTACAATTAAAAATTAAAAAAAAAGATGTAGAGATTTCAGACCTTATGAAAAACTCAAGATCAGCATCATATAGAGGAAGATTGCAAGAGCAAGGGAAGAGAGAAAATGGCATTTTGTTAAATACAACTGCTATTATCGAGTAATTTGAAAGATTAAAGATATAGCTCTCATTATTATAATCTTTCTTTCCAAGGGATCAGAACCTTAAAACATGCATCTGTTAATCAATTTTCATAGGCATGCAAAGAGCGAAATGCACAAATAAACAATGTAAAAAAGAGAATTAAGTCTGCCAAAATGGATTTTCGGAGCAATGCCTGCATTCATAGTATTTGAAATCAACTCAAGATTCAAGACTTACAGACATGATCGTAAGAAAGAGAAAAGAAATAATAAAATGAACTGCAAACAAGATGATGGAGAAAATTACACAAGAAATGGAGATTAATTAATACCTCTTACAAAAATTAAATGGATGGGAAAAGAAAGAGAATAGTAAAAATTGATGGTTGCCCTCCATTTTCCTTGAAATCCTCCTCACCTCTCGCCTTCAACAAGAACAATGCTGGGTCATTATTTTCATGCTGATGACCAAGTTGATCCACTAATGGAGAAAGTATCTCGTGCTCTCTAGAAGTAGCCTAATATGAGTACTCCAGACTAATCTTAACCCACATATGGATACAAAGTCTAAAAAATGGAGCTTAATATCCCACTTGTCGTTTTTTATTGGTCTGGAGAGCATAATAGGATGCTCTTAAGCACATGAATTTTTTCTTTGTTACTCGCCAATTTTGAGAATATTTGAAGATGCATCATTTGAGGCGATAGTTTACATTTTTGTGATTTTGCTCGGGTTGCAAGTGTTTTAAGTATGGGTAATTTTCACCAAAGGTCTTTGATCTTTTCACTTTGTATCAGTTGAGTTCTCCCCTTTTTTCCTATGCCTTGGCACCTAAGTTTTCATAAATTCCCACAAAGAGTCTTTGTAAATGGATATCAAATACGATAGTTATATTAGCGCCCCAACTTCTACTAACACATATACACCATATATTACTTCTGTTGGAAGTCCTTTTAAAATTATAATATATATGCTCACAATCTTTTGATTCAATTTTTCATCTTCAATTTTTAACCAGTTAATATTTTATATCTTTGACAATAGTTTTATTTCAAAAGCCATGACATTTTAGTGTAATAGTATCTGTATTGGTTCGTTACACCCTTGGTCAAGGGTTTGATTCTTTTCCCTTACAATCCCCTCGTAATGTTAAAAAAAGAAAGAGTTTTATTTCAAAAAATATATTTATATAAGTACATATAATAATATGGTCTACAAAGTCCGTTTGCTCATCGTATTTAATAGAAGTAAAAAAATAGCTAAAACAAAAATGTGAGAAATTATTTCTTTATTTAAAAGTGGCTTGATGTCATTTTTTAATGGAATCATAACTATCAGCATAAGTAAAAAGATGACAATAAAATCACATAGTGTAGAAGTCCACAGAGCTTGGGATAACCATGCGGCGAGACATGGTTTTGTACTATGCGGTCACATAATTATATGAGCGGAGGATGCATGTCGAGGGTATAGAGCTTAAAAATGTGTTTGTGATTATTTTCTCCTCAAAGGAAGATCCTTCTAGAGTGCTAGGCTGCTAGCAGGAGGTCCATGGTCTGTTAATAAGCAGCTTATGTCTTTTTTTGAAGCTATTGGAGTTGGATACTTCTACGTTATTAATTTTAATTGGGTTGCAATACTGGTTCATGCACTATGGGCCTGCTTACTTTGAACATCTCTCCACATGTGCAAAATTAAGGGGATCTTCGTTAGGGTGAGTTGAAGCAGTAGATATTGATAGCCTTTCCATGTATATCTGAGTTGTTATTGATGTTACTAAGCCTTTGCCCTGGGGGATTTGAGTTACGTTGGAGAGCAATTCTGCAGAAATGGACCTTTTGATACAATATAAAAGACTACCAGAATTTTGCTTTGGTTATGGCCATATTAGACCAGTGCCAGTCCTATCATTACTGGGGCCCTAGACAAACTCCAAAAAATGGACCCTTATAATGATTTTCAACTGAAGGTTGGAAATTGTTTTTTTGGACTATATTCCTTAAATTTTTTTAACAAGATTTGGTATGCAATATATGTCATTGGAAACATAATATATACAACGTACCAAAAATTACTAAAATATATACAACATACCAAAAATTACCTAAGGACCACATGTTTTGCAGTTTTAGAGGCAAAAATACTAATTAAGTGTTCACAATCTAATTTTTCAATCATTTCTTTCTCAATGGATAGTAAGGCCAAACCATTTAGTCTTTCTTGTGACATGGTTGAGTAGAGATAGGTCTTGAGCAACTTGAGTTTGGAGAAATTTCTTTCTGCTGTGGCTACCGTAACAGGTAGAGTTAACAAGATTTGGTATGCAATATATGTATTTGGAAACATAACATTAACCTTCATAGTTGTTTTTATGTATTGTAACATCTGAATTGCATTCTTCAATTCATCTAGGAGGTACGTCTTTAAACTAAACAAATTCGTATCTAAATCAGCTCCAACAATGTCTGAATTGTCATCATGTCTCAAATATTGCTCCAAGTTCATGCAGCACATCTTCAACTCATTGTTACGCAATTGTCGTAACCTCTTAATATAAAAAAAAACCAAAAGTCTCCGCATATACTTTAAAGTGCTCAAACCAGGTTTTAAGAGAAGATCGGGCATGATCAACCACACACAAAAAGTACTCAACTATGAATGATTCCCCAAGCGACAAACGTACCTACCAGAAGAGGATAAAAATGAAGTAAACAGAAAGGAAAAATGACAAGCACTATAAATATAAGGTGATGGATATATCTCATCACTAGCACTTTCATCAAATTGTCTTTTCCTCTAAATGGTGCGTTTCTCTTGAAATACATGTTCAATTCCCAATTCAATTGCCTTTTGTATTGCTTCATCTAAAGCTTTATTGAACCCATTTTCTCTATAGTGTTCCAAAAAGGCAGCAAGACTTTGTAAAAAAAATTGTAGCATCATCAATGTCTATGTTCTCCGCTTGGAGACATTTACTCACTTTGTTAACCGCAGACAACAACCTATACCAAATTATTAGGCTAAGCAAGAATTCAAAATTAACAACGTAATCTACATAGGTCTCAGCATCAAGCTTTGGAATATCCGCATTAGATTCTCTCAGATCAAGTAAAGCATCAATTATGCTATGAGTTTGCTCTTTTATAGGCTTGAGACTTTCATATGGCTTTCCCAACGCGTTGTGGACAATGGCTTCACTGTAAGACCATGCACTCTATTTTTAAAGATTTGCTATCTTTTTGTCAAAGCAGAGAACACGGTATAAATCTTGTGTATCACTGTGAAAAACCTATCAGCTTTATCATTACATCTGACCATATCACATAATGTCAGGTTAAGGCTATGACAAGCACATGGAATATAGAAAGTTGGGGTTTTAATTTGAAGTAATCTGCTTTGGTTGCCTTTATACTTTCCACTTATGTTAGCCCTATTGTCATATCCCCTGATGTCATCAACATTTAGATCAAGTTTGGACAAAACATTTTTAAACTCGATAAAAAGCCCAAGTCCAGAAGTATCATCTACCTTCAAAAACTCAAGCCAAAATTCTTCAACTACCACTACATAAGTCGTATCATTTACGCACCGTATCACTAGAGATATTTGCTCTTCATGACTCACATCGGGTGTGCAATCAAGTATGACTGAGAAAAATTTAGCATTTTTAATGATGTTGAGAATTAAACTTTTCGCCTCACCTGCCAACATTTGAATAAGCTCATTTTGGATATGCTTGCCAAGATAGGTGTACTAAATCTCACGAGCTGTAGCACACCAAAGGTGGTCTTTCATCACTAGATCGAATTTAGCAACCATCTCTACCAATTCCAAAAATAGGCCATTGTTCTCGGCATAGAGCTTTTCATTATCACCTTGAAATGGAAATGTGTTTTTGGCAAATGTGGTCACAATTGCAATTATCCTCGTTAACACTTCTCTCCAGTGTGCCTTTTCTTCATTCATCAACAATTACCTACTACTGTCAATTGTACCATTTGTCCTAAGCCTGTTTTCCAAATCACTCCAACAAACCATACAATCTAAATGCTCTGGATTTCTATCATGACCTTTAAGAGCTCTTCCACGCTATGCTAATCTCTGAATCCATCACTAGCCAATTGATCGACTTTAGACACGATATCATGTTTAGGAAACAACTTACAACAGAATGCAAAACAACTTGTCTTTAGAAATTGAATATACAAGCCAGTTCCTATCAACCGTCTTCCCATTCGGTAGTACTCTACTAAAATATGATGAATCGAAGTGTCTTTTGGTAGTATCCTTTGGAAACACGATGTTTTCTACACTTTTTGGACCCTATCCCCTAAATAATCTCTCTTTTTATGATCAATGTGTTTTCAATTTCCAGGATCCTCAACATCAATGTCTTCTACTTCCTTTTCTTCTTCTGTCACTCCTAAACTAGTTGCATTGTTTCTTTTATTCACATCCTCCCTTTCATTAACATCTTCTTCTTCATCTAGATCAACATCGATTGGCTCATTTACTACATTTTCGATATTTTCTTCAGTTTCTGCCTCTCTTTCTGTCTTGTGAAAAAACTTATCAATATCTCCTACCTGGCTTTGTATTAAAGCTTCAACACTTGCCTTCTTTTTTCTCCTTTGATATATGAATGCATGATTTGGAGGCATGACATATGCCAATTAATCACATCACTAGAAGAAATGAATAGTTATTAATCTTATCACTATGATAGACACATCGTTCATCAATTGTAAATTATACAAACTAAAAATAATATGTTACAAATAAAATGTTAATTCAACCTTTGTGTAGTATGATTTATGTAGTTCCTTTAATCATCAGGATTGTTAATTGTATGACATATGTTAGCTCTTTATTGCTTACAAGTTACAACTTAAACTACAATTGGCAAATCGCAATTCAACTATTTTACCAATATGTTTTAATTCCTAAATCCATACTTGCCTTATTGTCTTTCCCCATTCACATTCAATACTCAAATTTCAAAACTCATAATTCCTCAATAATTCAAACCAAGAATGAGCTTATTCCTCAAATTTCAAACCAACAATTCCTCAAGTTTCAAACTACTAAGTCCATACTCACATTTCAATACTCACTACCTAAACCAAACCAATAAACCAAACCAATTAATCAATAAAAAAGGATTGAAAAACCATGAATTAGATAACATTATAACGTTCCACCCTTAAAATCTTGAAATTTTAAGGTAGCTTCGTCTCTACCAATTACAATGTAATCGAATCAAGCATTGTACACATGAATTACAATTTACGATAAAAATGGATGATAAAAAATTAAACATCAATATAAAAAAAATCAAATAATGGGTAAATGGTAATCAATTTGTAAAATGGAATATGGAAATTAGTAAAATTACAATTGAATAATAACATTACAATGTTGGTTCCTCATTTCGCATTTTCACCTCACCTCTATCATTGTGGCTGGCGGAGAACATATGGCAGCAGAGGCAGAAGAAGGCAGCAGTAGAAGTAGTGAAGCACCGGGCAGAAGTAAAGAAGATAACTGAAAACAACAACTCCTATCACAAAACTAGTCATCAATCATAATGCAAAGAAAATAACTACAAACAACAACTCTATATACACACAGATAAAAACGCTCTCAACTCAGAAACCTGAATTACAACAAAAGCTAATTTCACAGTAGTAAATAAATGGCAAACTTTGGAAAGATGATTAGGCTATAAGTAGTTTGAAATTCTTAATTAAAACTGCAACTATGTGCATATCACGAGTTCAATATGAGTTGTACGTGGCACTAAATAAACCTGATGAATTGCAATCCCATATAATACAATCAGAAAGGAAAACGTCTCAGATAAATGTTATTAGTCTTTGCCATAAAGCTCCAGTAATGTAAAAATGATAAAATAGAAATTCTATATAATATTCATCAGGCCACCACCATCGCTATCATTATGTGGGCTGTTTCAGGATTTGAACATGAGTCATGAATTGTATATAAATTTCAGAACCTGTAGGCAGCTCAGGCCAGTAGATTTCTTAATTAACCTCTATTTTTCTGAGTTTTTATTCTGTTGTGAGTAATAAAAGGCTGTTTTCCTGCACTAGACAATGATATCAATGGTATCAATTATATGAGTATACTCCTAATACACCACTAGGAGGGAGAACCCATATATATCCTAAGGACATTGCCAAAAGGTTGCAGGGGAAATGGATGGCTAAATGAGTAGGGGAATAGGGTAGACAGATGGAAATAGTAGTTATTGTTGATGGTCTAACCTCATACATAGCAAAAATTACAGAAACCAATAAAATCCGGGCGGTTGAAATAAATAGATTACATAAAAGACCTTGCTAAGAAGATAATGATTACATAAAAAAGCTACAGCTCTTTTTCAGCATAATGGTTAAATGCAGGAATCAAAATCAAAGTAGTTATTACATATGGCAATGATGGCGTCATCAATCGCCCTAATATGAAAGTTAGAGATTCTCCACTTGCTCATCCAACGAATGAAATTAGCTCGTCAGATAGGCACCTAAGGTGTATAAGGCCTAGGGCATTAATTGTACTAATGGTGCCGTCCCTTTCAACCAATGAGAACTTAGGGAATATTCCAAAGCTAGGAATAAGGTACTTATGAGACTAAGAGCTCTGATCAAATTATATTCCCGGATGATTTGATGTAAAATGGCCACCACTTGCTCAGTTCGGCTTATAATTACCTCCTCTAGTCATTGTAAAGGGCAGAAAAAAGAAGCAGCACAAAGCAATGCGAGAAAAACACTTAGGAATTCTATAATGAGTCAAGAGAGCATATACACCCAAGGATAGTAGCAATTGCATCAATTTCGCTTCAGGAGATAGGACTGCTATTAATGAAATTTGGAATGTTATTGGCAGCCTAAATGAGGTTGTCAATTGCTTCCAGTAGGGACCAATGGTGGTGAACACATCTCCAGCGAAAAGTAACCATGTAAGCCCTAGTCAAGTAGCTGGTTAGGCCCCATCATACTACGGCCCAAAATCGACGATGGTAGGCAATATCCTAAGAATTAAACTAGCTGCTAGAGATGCTGCCAAGCCAAGTAGAGTATGACTTGTGAGGAGGGCACTATGCTTTACAAGGGAAAATCAGAAGGCTACAAGCTAAAGCTGGGCTAGCCAATGCTTAGGCGCTCTTATCACTGAACAAACAATTCAAGCTTGAGGCTTTATAAAAGAGGCTAGTTGAACTAGGACAAAATAAGCTTGAAAAACCTCCTCGTAGAGAGGTAAATCCAATCAAAGTGATTTCCACTGTGGGAAATTCACCTTCGTGAGAGGAAATCAAGTCTACACCAATGATGAATGTAAAAACCCTACCAGGAAATGCCTATGATGGAATAACCGACCCGATGACACATCTAGATAGGTACATGGCCTGGATAGAGTTGCAAGGACCAACCAAGGTTGTGATGTGCCGAGTTTTTAGTTTAACCCCAGGAGACAAGCCTAATAACTAGTACATGAAGCTGGTTTCAAACTCTATCAGGTCATGGAAGGAACTGGCAAAAGCCTTTACTACTCAATTCATAGGAGCTCGAGCTAGGTGCTCTCCCAAAGAAAGACTCCTAAGCATTAAACAATAGCAAATGAAAGTCTGAAGACTTACCTTAACAGGTTTAACAAACATATATAGATGTTGACAAAATATCAAATGAGGAAACTTTCTAAGTAGTAATATCAAGAAAGACTGATTCTAAGTTCTGGTGGTCCATCCACGAAGAAGAACCTCAAACTTGTTGGGATTTCCTTAACCTAGGTTTGAGGTATATTGGTGTAGAAGAAGCCATTGCCAATCAGAAATTAAAAAAATAGAACATAAACCGCGTCGAGAGGTTAGAAAAGATGCAAAACTACCCTAAGAAAGGAAGAAAGAAAACGGCCACCCAAAACTCACTCTGTTGAAGGAAATTTCACATCGTACCATAATATGAACACCTCGTTAGAATGAGTATAAACTTCTTGAAAGCAGATTCATCATTATCAAATCAAAGTAGATACTACCTTTACCATATGTCTAAGGCACGACACTGATAAGTGTACGGACCTGAAGGATGCAGTGAAAGCCTTAATCAAAGCAAGATACACTACTACAGAATTTGAAATAAAAGACCACGATAGACGTCGGTTCTTGTAATAAATGACGCCTATACAAGACACGGTGGCAATTTTGAAATTAAATATCAAAGAATGCATGACAGTTCCGCTTAAGAACCAATGTTTAAAGTGTGGAAAAATTATAGATGTCGGTTGCAAAGTTGAAACTGACGCCTATACTCAAGAATGGGCGTCAGTTCTCTTAAGGAACCGATGCCCATTATTAATAATAGGCGTTGGTTCCTTAAGCTAACTGACATCCATTAGTTATAGGAGTCGGTTTTGAATAGCAACCGATGCCTATAACTTGTATTTCAACTTCACAGTTTGTATTTTTTGTGCATTTCGACCAAAACTTTGGCTGCAAAATTTCGCGATTCCCTTTAACCCAACCTTCCAAAACCCATAGCTCTCCCTCCGGTCACTTCCACCTGAAGGCACGACCATATTGAGAGGTGGGCATCTGGCAGTCGGCAGCGGGAGGCGTTGCGGTGCGGTGGTGTTGTATTTTCTCCATTTCGAGCTTCTATCCGCTTTTGGTGGCTTATCCTCCATTTTTAGTAGTATTTTGAAGGTAAGTACTCTCTTTTTGTTATTTAAGTTGCAATAATGATAGAATTTGTTTACAATTTGAGAAATTAAATTTTTTAGTTTGTGTATATTTAGTAAATGTAGATTTATTGATTTTAGTGGATTTTTTGAATTTCTGGGACATTATTTGTTAAATATATGTACTCACATTGTTGTGGGTTCACATGATTTAGTTAGATTGCATGAATTTTTGGGGTTTTTATAGAAGTGGAAATTGTTGCACACCATGTGTTCGATAAAATGCCTAATAAATATGAACTTGTAACTCATGCATTGCCTTGAGAGATGGATAAGTAAAGGTGTGATGCTAGTGTATACGTCGAAAAGTGTTGATAGATAAATAAATTAAGAAAATTACATAACATAAAAATTCTTTGGAATGGTTTGTTATGTGAATAACATGTAATTAAGTGTAAACAACTTTAAAAAAATCAAATAATGAAAAATTCTTTGTTTAAATTTATTGTACAAATGATCATAATGTGATTGACAAATAATATTGAGTTTCAAGTAAATAATAAAAATCAAATAATACAAAAATTCTTTGATGGAGAATGTGATAAAAATAAGCTTGGAATTAACATGCTAAATAAGCTTGAATAATGAAAAAAATTTTCATTATAATTCTAAGTTTGTTTTATTTGGTACATATGAATTTTGTTAGTTCTAGTGAATGTATGTAACATGGTAGAACTAAATATGTAAGTAACATGATAAATATAAAACTTAAGAAAATCAAATTATGAAAAATTGCTTGATTAATTTTGTGATGCAAATGAATAAGTAAATAACAAACAATATTGTTGTACAAATAAATAACCCCTGTATTAGTCATCTCAACAGGTCGTGAAATATATATGGATCGTAGTTGGATGTATGGGAGTTATACCTCATTAGAATATTTAAATGGGTTGAAGAGTTTGTAAAGTTTGCTGAGGATAATAGAAAAAGGAAACGGGAAGAATTGATAGTTTGTCCATGCCACTATTGTAAGAATCTAAAAAAACATCGTAGCAATATAGAAGTGAAGAACCATTTGATTAGGCGTGGTTTTAAGAAAGGTTATACGCAGTGGTTTTGGCATGGTGAGAGTTTGGTTCCTAGGACGAGCACTAGTGACAACGAGGGTGTTGAGGAGGAGAACACTGTAAACAAGAGTGATGAGATTAATGTGGGTAGAAAAGATGAAGTTGTCCAGAATGATTGGATAGATAAAATGATGCGTGATATACAAGATGATTTCATTGAGACTTCTCACATTTTCGAGGGCATGTTTATCGATGCCGAAAAGCCTTTGTTTCCTAGATGTAGTAAGTCATAAAGTTATCTGCCGTGTTCAAATTGTATAACTTGAAAGCAAAAAATGGGTGGAGTGACAAGAGTTTTACCAGGTTAGTGGAGCTTCTAAGAAACATGCTTCTCGAAGATAACGAGCTTCCAACTCAACCTATGAGGCAAAGAAATTGTTATATCCGTTGGATATGGAAATTGAGAGGATTTATGCATGTCCAAATGATTGTATCTTATACCGGCATGAGTACAAGGACTTGCATGTGTGTCCAAAGTGTGGGGCGTCGTGGTATAAGAGAAAAGACAGCGATGTTAAAAGTGAGAAGAAAGGCCCTCCGCCAAAGGTGTTATGGTATCTACCCATAATACCTAGATTTAAGCACCTCTTTGCCAACGCAAAGGATGCGAAGAAAATGCGATGACATGTTAATGGGAGGAAAGAAGATGGAAAACTCAGACATCTGGCAAATTCTCCCCAATGAAGGAACATTAACGGGATATTTTCTGAATTCGGTGGAGAAGATAGGAATCTTAGGCTTGGTCTATGTACAGATAGAATGAACCTACATGGTAATATGAGTAGTCGACAAAGTACTTGGCCTGTTCTTTTAGTATGTTACAATATTCTTCTGTGGTTGTGTACGAAGTGGAAGTACATCATGTTGTCATTGTTGATTTCGGGGCCTAAACAGCTAGGTAATGATGTAGATGTGTATCTCACATCACTCATTGACGATTTGAGGTTGTTGTGGAACGAAAGCATGTTAGTGTTTGATGCATATGACCAGAAGCATTTCATAGTGTGGGCTATGATTTTTTTTGCCTCAGCATATAATAATCTGTCAGATTATACTACCAAAGGAGCCAAAGCATATCCCATTTGTAAAGATGACACGATTGATCATTGGTTGAATAATTGCAAGAAAAATGAGTTCATGTGTCATTGGGCATTTCTCTCGCATGACCACCTGTATCGAAAGAAGAAAAAGGCTTTCAATGGGAAAATAGAGACTCGAGTTGTCCGCTTGCCGTTAACAAGAAGACAAATTTATGAAAGAGTTCATATAATGACCCGCTCCACTTTGACATGATATTATCCACTGTGGGCCTAGCCCTCACAGTTTTGCTCGGCTCTCACCCAAAAGGCCTCATGTCAGATGAAGTAGATCTCTTAACTTATAAACTGGTCTCCTTTTTTTCGCCCACCGTAGCCGATTGAATCGGGTACAGGGCGGGGGAGGTTCGGGGCAGGTATGAGAAAAATGACCGTTACCCGCCCCGTTAAGAAAATCTAAAAAAAATTTTAAAAAAAGGGAAAAATTATCATACATAAAAAAACCACCCTAGTTATCATACATCAAGCCTAAGTTACCAATGCCATTCAACCACACATTAAAATTCAAACCATCAAACATTTAACCCCACACACATCAAAGTTAAAATTTCAAACATTACAAGCAAATCATCAAAATCTAAAAATAACATCCAAAATAAAGTTTCACAAACATTGAAACATACTTAAAACAATCATAAGTCTAAACCTCCCAACAAACATTAAATCATATCTCCACCACATTAATTGTTCGTTGAAAACATTCATAAGAGACTAACTTTCTTCATTCTTTGTCATCATTATACGTGAAAGTCTCGCTGACCACAGAATCCTATATAACATACATTTAGAATAAATTAGTTTTTTTTCAGTCCAAACACTTACACTATAAAATATTCTAAGTCCAAACACTTACAGAAGCCTGTAAATTGCTGAAATATTCTAAGTCCAAACACTTACACTATAAATATTCTAAGCCCAAACACTTACAAAAGCCTATAAATTGCTGAAATATTCTAAGTCCAAACACTTACACTATAAATAACTACACTAGACTTATATATAACACTTACACTATCAAACATTCTAGGTCCAAGATCCTATAAAATTATTTATTTATTTTTTAATGAATCTCAAATAAATATATAGCAAACAAATGCTTGGCACTACCAATCCTGCTATGTTTGAAAATAAGCTTAGGAGAACAATATACAATATCGGGGTATTCAGAGACAAAGGAGAACGCATATAAAGAGGTAAAGATCACAACAAACTATAGTAGTCTGTTTAATTAGGACACCCTATGCATTTCCAACATGGAAAATTATGCAAAGTAGAAGCCAAAGACGAGAATAAAAACATACATTGTGCATACTCTAGCATCCAAAAAGGACTTATGAACCAAACACATACGATGTGAAAAACATCGGCTGCTTGTTAGACCAATGTATTAGTCAAGTCCTTAAAATTGAACACACCCAATCATCCAAGATCCTATAAATATTCCATAACACTAACACTATCAAGAATGAAAAATAAAACAAATAATAAAAACATAACACATCCCCGTTGCTCAATCTGTTAAAAAAACAAAAAAAAAAAAAAACAAAGGAGCATATGACAAAAAATACCTGAAGCAACCAGAGAGGATGTGCTGGAGAAGCTAACGGCGGCGGCGAAACCGCTGAATGAGAGGCGCACATGCAAACAGCGAATGGAACCAAAGGCACAATGAATGGCAAACAGAACCCAAGGCACGGCGAACGGAAGGAGAGGTGCGGCGCTACTTCAGTGCTGCTACCTAGTGGACAATTTCAGACGGGTAAAAGGGGACTAAGGTTTCGTTTTGACTTTTGAATAAGTTTTTGGTATTTTGAGGACAAGTTTTTATTTTTGAATTAGTATTCACTATAAATTTTAAAGTCAGCAAAAAATTCACAAGAAAAATGTTGGGAGAGATGATTAAGGATATTATTTTTAAGTATGGCATATTTGGGTTTGAAACCTCACACAGCCACATTGTTCAAAAATTTTTTATAAAGTATTAAAAAAATAATAAAATAAATAAAAAATAAATTAGGGTAACGGGTAGGGGCAGGTCGGGGCGGCCATTACCCGTCTCCGACCTACTAAGCAATCGGGGCAAAATTCTTCACCTTGTACTCGCCCCAATACTTAACGGTATGGGTACCGAAGGGTAGCAAATACTGGGTACAGCATTGTCATTCCTACTTATTGGCTTTGGATGCTGTGTTTGTTGTTAGATACTGTGTTTGTTGTTTTACATCTTCGTGGAGCTATAATAGCTTCTTATGCTGCTGTGTACACTGAAAAAATATGAAGAGGCATTAGTCGTTATATAAAAACTAACGCCCATAATATATTTAAAAATAATAAAAATAAGCTTTAGGTGTCAGTTGTTGGTATACAACCGACGCCTAAAACAACTTATAGGTATCGGTTCTTAAGTAAGAACTAACACCTAAAGTATATTTTTGCATTTATTTTTTTCTTTAAAAAATACTATATGCATCGGTTGTTTACATACAACTGACGCCTTTTGTGTACTTTAGGCATCGCCCACAAACCGACGCGTATACTAGAACAATTCGCGTCACTGCTGCTAGTGTCGCCACTAGAACCGACACGTATTGCTCATTATAACTGACGCCTATTATGCTTTTTGTAGTAGTGATACCTAAAAGAATTCTTGCTAGAAGGAATACTTCCCAATCCTCAGCTAAAGTTGGTAGTTGAAGGTGTTCTGAGAGCCAGACAAGGTACTCTACCACCAAGAGAACCTCCAGCTGAGCTACATATGATGTTGGGGAATCAAATTTGTGAAGGATCGAAAAGATCTTGGAAGAGTCATGAAAGAGAAGTATAGAATCCTCCAATAAATAGGGACTTTTGAGCTCATCATCCTATCTAGTAGCAAATGAAGGAGAAATTTATCTAGGATTCGAAAGGGAAAAAACTGACCTCCCATATCATCCCTATAGTGACCCTTTGGTAATCACACTAAATGTATCAGGAGTCGAAGATCACAGGACGTTGATAGACACTAGGGCATCAAACAACATCATCTTTCTCAAAACACTCAACAAGATGGGAATTGATGAAAAATATGTAAAATCCTTGGGAACTCCAATTGTAGGGCTAAGTGGAGAACCAATACAGCCGAAAAGGACTATAGAACTACCTGTTTAGGTCAGAGAAGTCCTCCAAAAGAGTGCTCGCCAAATTTTTTGTTGTTGATCGCCCCACCAACTAAAGCATTATAATGAGAAGACCTCTCTTTTATGACTTAGAGGCTGTGTTCTCTATATTTCACTATGCCATGAAGTAACCAATGCCTTATGGAAATGGTACTGAGAGATTTTCTTAGTTGGCAGCTCACCAATGCGATATAATAATGCCTAGAGCTTGCCTGAACCTAGACGCTCCTTCTTTCTATTCCTTTGGATAGCTAGAAACGAAAATATGCACAGTTAATGCTACCCAGATAAAGATTCTAGACCCATGGCCAAAGACCTTTGCCAATATAGGCTCCATGAAAGAGCTACCTGATAGACCCTTTAATCCTATGGGATGTGAACCCCTTGGTATATTGACCAAAGATTCCCACATATATTGAAATCTTCCAAAGATTCCCCTATGGCCTTGGTGCAGCCATAATGAGTCTTCTATCTTGGTTGCTTTGCTCGGGGTGCGGCTGTACCAATTTCTGCCCAAAAATGCCTCCGCTACACTCAACTGTTCGACCATATGGGTGATGGCGTACGGCTACATTGTACGAAATGCCTTTTTTTTCAAAATTGCTCCTTATGGCCTAGAATTTCCTGATTTGCTCCAGATCGACCCAAAACATAATTTTTATGCTCTTTTAGGCCTCAAACTCTGTTTCTTCCACATGCTTGGACCTTGCTACAATCAGATGGATTTCTTTCGGCTTCATTGCATCCAAATCAAACCCGAGCTTCAATGCCATTGGCTCTTGAATTTCTTTGCTCTTTGACAATGTAATGGGGCCCACAGGTATACAGACCTAGCTTTGGCTTTCTTCAATCTCATCATCCCCTTCCTCTTGAGAAGGATTTGAACTCAAATCATCATCTACATCCAAAGGAGATAAATCAAAAACATCAAAAGTGGCGGAAACACCATACTCACCAGGAAGATCGAGCTAGTAGGCTTTGTCATTAATTTTCTCGATGATTTGGAAAGGACTACAGCCATGGGTTTGAAGTTTAGACTTCTTTTGGTTGGGAAATCTTTCCTTCCTTAAGTAAAGCTACACCCAATCTCCTAGCTCAAAAGTGACATGCTTTCTCCCCTTGTTATCTTGAGAAGTATATTGGTTAGTTTTCCTCTCAATTTGGAGCGTTACATTTCATAAAGAGTTTTTACCAACTCGGCCTTCATCTTTCCATCTAAGCTATTTCTTTCATCAATAGGTATAGGAATCAAATCCATATGAGTCAAGGGATTAAAACCATAAACAATTTCAAAAGAAGAAAAATTGGTAGTGGAATACACACTTCTATTATAGGCAAACTCTCCTCCCAAATTTTCAAACTGCTTCTAATGATGGTTCGTAAGAGTTACGTCAAAGTTCTATTTACCATCTCGGTTTGGCTATCAATTTGAGGGTGACAAGTAGTTGAAAATAATAGTTTATCCCCACGTTTCCCCACAAAACCTTTCAAAAATGGCTAAGGAAGTTTACATTTCGATATGACCTTATACTCCTAGGAAATCCATGTAGCCTAAAAATTTCTTTAAAGAATAGGTCGGTAATATGAGTGGCATCATCCGTTTTATGACACTGGATAAAGTGTGCCATCTTACTAAACCTATACACAGGAACCAAAATTGCATCATTCCCTTTCTTAGACCTAGGTAAGTCCAAGATAAAATCCATTGAAATTTCGGTCCAAAGTTCACTAGGAACGGGTAGAGTATATAGACCTTGAGACCAAACTCTAGATTTGGCTTTCCTACAAGTTATCTATTTAGAACATCTCTTTTCGTTTAGGCCAAAAGAAATGTTCTTGCAAATTTTCCAAGATTCTTTTCACCCTAAAATGTCCCATTAATCCTCTCCCATAGACTTCTCTCACAAGTAACTCTTTATGGAATAATTAGAAACACAAGGTTTAGCTTCTCGCAATAAAAATCCATCATGCTACACTTGCAAAATCCCTATCATGAATATACAATTCCTTAAGATATTCAAAGCCCAACAACTTTGCATTTAAAGTAGTGATGAGAGTGCACCTTCTTGACAAGGAATCGGCCATGATGTTTTCTTTACCTTGCTTGTACTTGATGACATATGGAAATGTTTCAACATCTTCCATCCATTTGGCATGTCTCTTGCTCAATTTCCTTTAGCCCTTCAAGTACTTCAATGACTTGTGGTTGATGTGGATCACAAATTCCTTTGGCCACAAATAGTGATGTCAATTCTCCAAGGCCCTTACCAATGCATATAGCTCCTTGTCATCAGTTGGATAATTCAAGGCAGCACTATTAAGCTTCTCGCTAAAATAGGCAATTGGCCTCTTTTTTTGCATCAAGACCACTCCAATACCTATCCCTGAGGCATCACATTCAATCTCAAAAGTTTTGTCAAAGTTAGGTAACACAAGAACCAGTATGGAATACAACTTATACTTTATGGCATTAAATGCATTCCATCATTCCTTACCCCATTTGAACCCAACATTCTTTAGGGTACTAAAGTCTTCAACAAATCTTCGATAAAAACTAGCCAACCCATGGAAACTTCTAACCGCGATGACACTTTTGGGGACAGGCCACTCCTTTATAGCCTTGATTTTCACCTCGTCTACCTCTATACACTTGTATTGACAACATAGCCAAGAAAAATGACTCTATCCATGCAAAAATGACATTTAGTGAAGTTAGCACACAATTTCTCTTCTCTTAAGACCGCAAGCAAATACCTCAAATGCTCAATGTATTCATGCAAAGTCTTGCTATAAATTAAAATGTCATCACAGTATACCACAACAAATTTGCCAATATATGCATGCAAAACATGATTGATTAATCTCATGAAAGTGCTAGGTGCATTGTGAGACAAAATGGCATGACTAACCACTGATACAAATCATACTTAGTTTGAAAATGGTTTTCCATTCATCTCCTTCCCACATTCTAATTTGGTGGTAACCACTCCTCAAATCAATCTTACTAAAGGTGCAAGAACCATGTTACTCATCAAGCATGTCATCTAACCTAGGTATGAGGTGTTGATACTTTATCTTAATATTGTTGATGACTCGGCAATCAACACACATCCTATAGGTTCCATCTTTCTTAGGCATTAAAAGTACACAGCACATGGGCTCATACTTTCTCGAACATATCCCTTGCTCATTAACTCCCACACTTGCTTTTGGAGCTCTTTTGTCTCTTTAGGCTTGCTTCAGTAAGCCAGCCTATTCAGGATTACTGTTTCAGGAATGAAATTAATTTGATACTCGATGCCTCTAATGAGTGGTAACCAACTAGGCATTTCCTCCAGAAATGCATCTCTAAATTGCTTCAACAAATCAATAGCCAAATTGGGGAGGGACTTGTGAGTTTCATCAAGGTTTTTTAGTGACTCCTTGTATACCATTGACAAGACTTGTTGATTTTACTTTACCTCTACCCCTCTTTTTGCTTAAAAATTAACTTTTTTCTTCCCCTCTCTCTTTTCTCTCCTTCTCTTCTCAATTTCTTCTTCACTATTTTTTTTTCATTCACTCTTTTGTTCCCACTTGACTTTTTCCTCTCACTCTCTTTTTCTCTCTTCTTCTCTTTCTTTTCCCCATCTTCCTTTTTGAGCTTCATTTGATCTTTTTAAACCACTTTCGGACTTACTGGCAACAAGACCACCGTTTTTCTTGCACATGAAAGCTATACTTATTCTTCCTCCCATCATGTATAGCCTTCCTAGTACGACATGGGTGACTTATATAGGGACCACATCACACAACACTTGATCTTTGTATGCCTCTATATGGAAATTGATGAGTACCTGTTTAGTTACTCTTGCCTCTCCTTGTTCACTCAACCATTGTAGCTTACAGGGATTAGGATATTTCATGGTTGGTAGTCCCAATTTATCAACCATGGTTGAACTTGTCACATTGGTGCAACTTCTCCTATCAATGATCTGCACATCTAATCTCCACATGACACCTTAACTTGAGTGTTAAGGGCTCTCATGGTAACTAAGGACTTTGGTGGACTAACAACCCCTTCCACATCTTCATCACTTTCACTCTCACCTTGCTCACCTTCCTCCTCATCATCCTCCGAAAACCATTCCCCATCTCGAATGATCATCACTTTCTTATTAGTACACTCTAGAATAATGTCCTCTCCCTTTGCATTTAAAACATACATGATCACTACTCCGAGTGAATGTGCCCACGCGTTCAATTTATCCTTATTAGCCAATACTTCACTCCCCGTTGAAGGTTCAACCTTATCTTTTGTCGCCACCTTATCATTTCTCTTATTTCTCCATTTAGGCTTCCAAGAAGAGCTCGAACCCGGTTGGAATCTCTCATGACTCTTCTTAGTGGACCTATCCCTCCTTTTCAATTGATCTTCCATCTCTATAGCCTTATGCATGAATTCCTCTAAATACACATAATGATTTAGTTCCACCATATTGGCTATTTCCCTATTCAACCCACCAAGAAACTGGGCCATGCTAGCCTCTCTATCTTTTTCTACATTTGCCCTCATCATTACCTTCTCCATCTCTTTGTAGTAGTCTTCAACGCTCTTTGACCCTAGAGTTTTGCAATTTTTGGTAAAGCTCCCAGTAGTAATGGTTGGGCACGAACCTCTTTCTTATAAGAGTTTTCAACTCATCCCAAGTTCTCACGTTCCCCTCCAAGTTTCTCCTTCGAGTGAGTAGGAGATTGTCTCACCAAGTAAAGGTATAGTGGGTGAACTCAACCACCGCTATCTTCACTGTCTTCTTCTAGAAGTATCAGTGACAATCAAACATCAACTCTATTTTTCTTTCCCACTCCATGTAAGCCTCTAGTCTCCAGATCACTATTTCCTCGAAATGATGGAATCTTCATTTTGAGGCTCCCAATATTCCCATATACTCTATTCTGACCCCGGCGTTCTCTACTATTACCCTAATCATTCCTATCTCCTATATTTCTTCCAACATCCCAATTTGGTTCACTATCAACATCCCTATAAAAAAACATCAACAAATTTACGACTTCCCCCCATCTCTTCTCCTATTAGCACCTCCACTTAGTGGTGCCTCTTCCCTTTTTTCTTCCAACCTATCCAACCTCCCACCAATCACTTCAAATTGTCTTATAATATTCATTGAAATAGTTTGCAACATCTCCCTCCAATCTTTATTTTGAGCAATGGGCTCGTGACTTATATCGTTGGAATGAAACATGATGTGCAAGTGTGAAAAATGTCCTCACTAATTTTCTCTCATGTACCACACACAAGTTGAGAACTCTCACTCAAAAATAAGCTCACCCATCTAAGTTTTCTCACTCAAATTGTTTCCAAACAAGTTCCCCAAAGAGTGTAACAATCTAATTCGGTTAAGCTATTCTATGAGAATGTAACTACAATAATCAATGGCAAGTGACAAAGGAAACTCCATAATAAGCAGAATTTCTTACTTACTACCAACAACAAAGTAGAATGAAGGGACAAGATAATGAACTAAATGCAAGGTTTCAAGAGATGGAATAACCCTTGATCAAGAGCAAACAATTTTTCTGAGTGAATTAGACAACGGATACCTACTCACAAATAAGTCAGATGAAGATTTTTTTAAGGCATTTCCACAAACACTTATTACTCAATCATTGAATAGGCTAATGAATGACAGTAAGTTGATAGTTGTGAACTCTAGTGGGATATTAATAGCAAGAAATAACAACACAATACATAAAAAATGATAGAACAAATTTCTTTCTTTTTTTCAAGACCTTTTTTTCCTTTTTTTTTCAATAAATGAAGAACAACAACAAGAAAAATAAAGATAAAGGATAGATAGAAATTTTTAGAGCCTTTCTCTGATACCAAATGATGTGAAACCCCTTGGTATATTGACCAAAGATTCCCACATTTATTGAAATTTTCCCAGGAAAGCTAAAGATTGGTGAAGTTTGATCATGAACTCAATCAAACCAATTCAAGTAAGATTAGGAATTCCCCAAGAGTAATAGAAGAGAGCTCAGATCAAATTCACAAGAGAAATCAACCCTTAAAAGCTATATAAGTTCAATAAGAAACAATGAAATGGAAGAGAAAGTTCATAGCCTTCTTTTGTTTTTCAATAACCAAGCTAACCCTAATTGACCCAAGATGGATCCTATTTATAGTAGAGGATGTCTTGAAACCAAAATAATTACAAAAGAAAATAGGAAAAAGGAGACAAAAAGGCCAAAAAAGCCCAAGTCCTTCTACTACCTTGTTGGTGCGGTCGCACTGTAGCCTTGATGTGGCGGCACCGAGTCTTCTGTTTCGACTGCTTTCTTAGGGATGGTGTGGTGTAGGCACACCATTTTGATGGTACAGCCAAACCAAACCTTCTATCCAAAAATGCTTCCCTTGCACTCAACTGTGCGGCCACATGGTACAAAACGCGTTTTTTCCAAAATTGCTCCTTAAGGCCTTGGAATTCCAGATTTGCTCCAGATTGACCACAAACTTAATTTTTATGCTCTTTTAAGCTTCAAACTCCATTTCTTCCACATCCTTGGTCTTGCTTCAATCAAAAGGATTTCTCTTGGCTTTATTGCATCCAAATCAAACCCAACTTTAATGCTTCTCGCATTTGGGCTTGACTTAATGTTGTACTAGTCCCACCATTGACTCTCAAATTTCTTTGGCCTTTGATTGCATAATGGGGCTCACTGGTACATGGACCGAGCTTTGACTTTCTTGAATCTCATCACTACGGAACCTGAAAAATTTTCAAAGTGGGATCCCAGCTCCAACCAATAGATAAAGATAAGCTAATTGACTTCTTGAGCAAAAACAAAGATTTTTTGCATGGAGTGACAAGGACGTGTAGAGGATTGAACCCAATAGAGCCTGTCACAAGCTTAACGTCAATCTAAACATAAGAACAAAGATACAAAAGCGGAGACCTCAATCCAGAGCGGTATGAATCCCTACAAAAGGGATCTAAACATAAGAACAAAGATACAAAAGAGAAGACCTCAATCCAGAGTGGTATGAATCCCTACAAAAGGGGTCAACATATTGAAGGAAAATGACTTCATTAGAGTTTCAAATTACCTGAGCTCGATAGCCAACAGTGTACTTATATATAAAAAATAATGACGATCGGCATGTTTGTGTAGACTTTACCGATTTCAATAAAGCATGTCTTAAAGACTATTTTCCTTTACTTTGAGTAGATCAGTTAGTAAATGCAACGGTAGGCCAAACTTCTTAGGTTCATGGATTCCTATTCTGGGTACAATCAAATCCCACTATAAAAAACTGATCAAGAGCACACCACATTCATCACAGATAGAGGCCTATTTTGCTTTAAGTTCATGCCTTCCTTTTTGAAAAATACTAGGGCAATATATCAAAGGTTAGTAAATAGAATGTTTGGAAAACAAATTGGTAAAACAATGGAAGTGTATGTTGTTGATATTCTCGTCAAGAAAGGCAATTGAACATGTCACTTACTTGGAAGGAAACTTTCCAAATCTTAAGGGATTACTAAATGAAACTGAACCCTGAAAAATGTGCTTTCGGGTTAGCTTAGGAAAATTCCTATGATTCATGGTCAAACACTGGGGAACAATGGCCAATCCAAGTAAGATAAGAGCTCTTGTGGAAATGAACTCTCCAAAGAACATTAAAGAGGTTCAAAGGTTAAATGGTCCATTGGTAGCCCTAAGCAGGCTTGCCTCAAAGCTAATGGATAAATGTAAACCCTTCTTTGATGCCAAAAAAAGGGGAAAGACTTTATCTAGGATGAAAAGTGCTAGAAAGCCTTTAATAGGAATGCTTGATGTGGTACCTCGGTCTATCCAAGCATGCTGAGAGTGCATCTCTGATCAGAAATGGTCAAGAAATGAAAGATCAGGTAAGCCATACACTATTGGATTCTGAAACAAGGTCACTTGTATTTTCTGTGTTTAATAAAATGGAAACACATTGACATTGGCATTTAGAAAACAACATGCTTTAGTATTCAATGAGCAGATTGAATGCACAAAAAAAAACACTAGATTAATGATCAAAAGAATTGTGAAGCATTGGCGTAGCAGATCGATTATAGAGAGTAAGAGCGAGAGAGCAAAATTTGCAGTGATTGGTGAAGGAGTCTCTGCTGTATTGTGTTTCTGGGACAGGTAGGATGCGTAGTTGAGGCCCAAGACAAATATATGTAAAATAGTATAGCTTAGCATTACTAAATAAATCGACCTACATATCAGATGGCATCACCAATGAAGTAAGGGCTCTTTGAGTGGGAAAACTGGCAATTAAAGCTAATTGTGCCCAGACAATTGAGCTGCCAGAGCCAAACAACCCCCTATTATATATTTTGTATATATATTAATAAAAAACAATTGAACTATTGCCTCTTCTTGTTCATTGACCGATCTAATTTTCTAAACATTCATCAAAAGAGCATTCTTGACTCTTTCAAGAAACATTTTGATGGTTCTCAATGCATTAAGGCATATTATATTTCACAATGGGTGTAGTGTAAAAGATGAGCCTCGTTTTCTAGTTGGATGCTTTTGTAGTGGAAAATAATGAGAGTGTGTTTGATTTAGATTTTTTGAAAACTGATTTTGTGAAAAAAAATGATTTTCTTTTAAGAGAATGTGGGCACTTCTTACAACTATAAGGCCTATGCAACTATATTCATTAAGAGGTAAATATAATAGCCCACACCATTGCCACCTTTTTTTTTTTTTACTTACTATTATAAGATGTTGACTATTATGTTGTTTTTGAGCTCGGCAATTTCCATGACTTAAAATGAATGAAATTATCCTTTAAAAAAAAGAAAAAGAAAGAAGGAAAAAAAAAGTTAACTTCAATCTACTTTGTTAAATCTACCATTTCTAATAAAAAGGATCTAACTAAACAGTTAGTATTGTCAGATGATTTGCGAAATTGATTGATACACTTAGTATTGATGAAATGCAACGACTCCATCATCGTACAATTGATGGTTAAGAAGAAATCAAGCAGCTTTAGAATGAAATTTTGCGATATTACTGCGTGTTTAGAGATAGGCATTCTAATTTTGGACCTTTAACCCTAAAGACAAGGATTTATAGCTCCAACCGACATTCAATTATATTCACATTTTATTTGCATGACGAAATGCCTTCAAGAATATTCATCTACCATTAGACATATGCTGGCATTATGCCATCATATTCTTGTGTGGCATGTCAGATGACATGCATTTGACATGTTATATAAGTATCTAGTGGCATTAGTGATAGATCATTGTCAAATTAGGATACTTGGTATGTGTATATATATATATATATATATATTAAATTACAGTTATGTAGGGCAATTGTAATTTCGTCTCGCACAAATAAAATTTTTTCCTACCTCTTGTAATTGTCCGGCGTCCTAGCTAATTGTCTGGCAATCTAATTTCCCTTCTACCTCTACCCTAGTTGTGCACTCTAATTCCACCTCTGATTGATAGCCAATAATTCGAACAAAATCTTGGCCGATAACACCTCTGTTTTTCAAATCCCTAAAGTTTTATGTTTTTTTATATATTTTATGTTAAATCTTTGAAGGAAAGGATCTTCCATTTCTATGTAGATTTTGGCCCAGTATAATTTCTTCTCTGTGAATGTGAGATTCAATTTTTGTAATAGTTTTTTGGATTGGAGTCGTTCTTTGCTTCGCTAAGAGAGGATTACTAGTATGCAGACTGTTTTAATATTGTTGATCATGTTCTTTGTTTCTCAGCTCAACGCTACTGACAGTGAGGTATAACGTTGATTAGTGATTATTGATGTATTTCTTCCCTTTCTGTGTCTTGATTTAAATTTTTTACGCGTTGTTGCTTTTAACTGGATCTCTTTGTTTTGGTAGAAATTCTTCAAGTCGTTTGATGAGACATATCAAGGTAAAATTCTGTTTTTCATTTAAGCATTGAACTGCTATGATTGATGAAGAATGGTAAAAAGATTGACATTGCATTGGATCTTAGACAAGAGTTTTTGAAGTATTTGATGCTTCGTTTTCTCTGATTGAATAATTAATAGCGTGTGCCCTGTGGCCATCTAGCATGATTTTTTGTTATTGTAGTGATATTCCATGATAACAGAAGGCATCTGTCTGGGTATAATTTTTGGATTCTGCAGTGCATTTTCATTTAACTTTGTTGGTGAAACTTTTGAGCTGTGGTTTGTGTGTGTATATATATTGTGGGATTGTTTTCAGGTGTGTGGAAATAGGCAAAGAGCGGGGGCATAATGTCATAATGACTATGGACTTCTTGTGTGTTAAAATACCAGGAAGTATGCTATGATTTCCATTGAAATTATTTCCATCCAAATGATAGTGATGCGTGGCAAATGATTTCCATTGATCAATTTTCACTTTGTACGTATTGTTTTCTTGGTTTTATTTATTTATTTGGCTTGTGCTATATATCCCAACTTTATTATTTCCTTGCTTATGTCATTGATCCATGTTTTACTGGTGCAGCGTGCATGATACATCAGCTTAAACCGTTACCTAGGCAAAGTAATGACCGGTCACGTAGAGAGCCGGGTTTTATTTTTGTAAAATCGTTCAATAATACGGATTAAAAAGGATGTCCAAATTCACTAGAATGACCTCTGAAACATATTTCGTTCAGTGGTTATAGAACAACTGGTGTGAATTTAAAGAATATCCCTTATTAGGCCTTGGTTTTTACCTATATATTAGGATTTGTTTATTTGAAGAAATAAGAGCCTTGGTCCATAGCAAAATATTAGTTGATTTAACATTTATTTTTTTACATTTGTTCTTACTTTTTTTTTTAACATATTGTCTTATTGAGGCATCTTTGTGAAATGGAAGCAGATGCTTTGTTATTTCAATCACTTAATTCTTTTTGCATATATAAAGAATTTAAGCTGTTCTGAATTACATTGGTTTAATTGTTGGAGAAGTTAGGATTTGATTGGAGAATTATACCCTTTTAGTTATTGGTTAATTGACTTTGGTTTGAAATATATGAACTTTAATCTTTATTTATGACATCATGTCGATCGTCATTTGGCAATTCTGTTTAATAGTTCTTGGTCAGATTGAATATGATAGCTATTAAGTGTGAACTACCCATGTTAAGCGGGGCTTTAAATATGTTGTCCATCATTGTATAGAAAATTCAATTAATCAACTTGGTGATATTTGATATATGATTTAAATAACTTTGATAAAGATTTTGCTCTGATGAGGATTGGGGATCAATAGTTTCATCATACCTAAAATCAACAATAGTTTATTTAAGAAATCATGGTAGAACAACCGATCAAAAAAGAAATCATTGCAGAACAAGGGGGAGTGAAAGCAAGTGTAAGATTGTTGATAGAGGGACTATGTGTTAAAGTGTATATATATTATGGGTTGTTAAAGTGTAAGATTGTTGATAGAGGGCCTATGTGTTAAAGTGTATATTTATTATGGGTTGTTTTCGTGTAGTAATAAACAACTTAGTTGGCTGATGTCCACATCGTTCCTTATCGTGTTTTTTAAGTTTATTGAAACTTCATAGTATTTTTTTATCTATCATAATTGTTAAGCATTCTCGAATCCTCTATTAGTTATTTTTTAATTCTTAGATCATCATTCAACATTTTTACAAGTTTGAACTATGTTCTAGAGGCCTATTTTTGGGTGTCAACATGGAATCGAAAGCCTCGGAAATGCATATGCTGCGTGACATCAATGACAGGTATGATTTTATGGTACGGGTTGTGCACCGCTGGCACATTCGTTCTAGGTGGACCAGAAGGCATCATTTCAGTGGACGTGATTATCTAAGACAAAGAAGTACGTTAGTATCGTATTTTTCCTCCCATACTATTATTAAATTGTCATATACACTTAAAAAAATATTTTGGCTAGATTTGTCTTTTTTTTTTCCAGACCAAATGCATCATCCTCTGGTATATATCAGTAGTTGATTTTCAGTGAATTAAATGACATAGCTAGGGTTCAATATGGTTATGATATACATGGCCTTCCTGTAAATCAATTAATTATCCATGATGGCTCAAACGAAGAGGATTTCAAATGCAGTGATTATCATTTACAACGGCATAGTCAAATTCTATTGAAGAAAAAACTTTTAACATTTTGGTTAGAAGGAGAAAGAATTGAAAACATATGTTGAGGATGCCATAAGCATGCTAAAAAGGCCATACAGTTCAAAGCCTTTCAAAGTTGGTCGTACGGTTCACATTAATTGGATGTATTCTTGAATCATTCTTTTAATTATAAGGTTAAAAAGTAAAAACACGTGATCCTTTCCACTGTGATTTTATTATTACTATTATTATTATTTTTTTGGTCAATACCTAATATGCCAAAGATTGAACAAATGCTTTCATGAGTGTAGTTCTACAAGATTCTTGTATGTCAATGTTCCCTTCATCGTGATGGGCCCAAAAAACACTTTTTGCTACTTTTTCTGCTTAAATATCTATTAGTAGTGAAATCAGTTCAATGAGAACATCATGGTGGCCTTTCCAGGTAAGACGCGTGACCATTCAGTTAAATTTCAGAGTTGTAATTTTGGTTGGGTGGAGGCTTTTATTTAGGCTTGTATGATGGAGTGTTGGATGATAATATATTTCGTTGAACATCTATATGCCATTTGTGATTGCTACTTATAATTTATATTGTGTATGGGTTCGATCACATATAATTTTATGATTTGAATTTTGACATTAGTTAGGGTGAATTGAGTGGCTTGTGTGCCAACTATTGTGATACAGTGTATGACTGTAATAAAACCCTTGACAAGTAATTCCTTCATCATATTTTAGGTTGCAAAATGGCAATGAGTCAGATTCTATAATGGAGACCTATAATAATGAGTACCATTCGACATCAAATTTTGTTTTCAATTTTCTTTGTTAAATGCACAAAATTACCAATGAAACGTACTTTAATTATTTCTCTTAATTGTAAATAACAAGGACCTATATGTGCTCATTATTCATATGAGTTATGTTGAATGAAATATGCATGCTTAATCAACTGTACATTAATGTATATCGCGTGAGTTCATAAACATCATTTGACACGAATGGGTAGGAAACAATTAAAATACAAAATAAAGAAACTACTGCATGCTACTTGCAAACGTACATAAACTCCATGCCAGTCGCTTTTTTTTCTTTAGTTTTTTTGGGACATCAAGTCGGACATGCATGCAGTGATGTATCAAATTTCACTAGAGCTATGCCCGTGCAATACATGGGTGGAAATCTAATAACAGTTTACATCAAAGTATTATGTTAGGATGAAGCACATTTCATGCTTTTATATTCAATTATTGTTTGCGCATTTAAAAACTGCCATTGGTACATATAATTTTTTTGACTTTGACATCAAGAAATATCTAGACACATTATCTACAAAGACAAGTGGAAGATTAAAGATAATAATTGAATAAAAATGTTATAGGTACAATTATAATAAGAACCCTCGACTCTTGAGGTAATCGTGATGTGGTGTACACATTGAAATTTGCAATCTGATGAATAGAATAATGTTATTTAACTAGATAGGAAACTAGTCTTCAGTTCAGTTGACATTTTCTTATTGGATATTAAATTGATAGATATCTCTATATATTTACGATTACCCACCCAACAATTCTAGTAGACATGAATAATTGACTTATAGATGTTGCACGATTATATTAAACTGACAATTAGACTGGAGGCCGTCCAAATAAATAGCAATACTCATGTGAATATGATTATTCTGCATCTGTTTATATAGAATCTCCACGTCTGAAACCGTAAAAAATAGATAATAAACAAATAAATAGTTAGGGAATTGGAACCTCACTCTCTTTAAGGTTGAAGACCAAAGTCTAATATACTACGGAAGGCAATTTAATCCACTAGCCCACAAACTCGTGGGACCCGTCCCAAGTAAGATTGATCCGCAACACCTAATTAGGTTATAGGGGCAAATATGGGGTAACATTTTTTGCCCCATCGTGGGTCAGGGGCAAGACCAAGTCAACTTGGACTTGCTGCATGGACCCGTGACCCATCAAAAATTTAAATAAATTTAGTTCAAAATTGTGTGGGAGACCACTTGAAAGCCGCTAGACCTCTTGGCTCTTCCGATCTAATTCTAAATAATTTATGAAAATTTAAAGAAACATCAAACAATTAAACAATAAACAGAGTCTATGCATATCTATTATTCTTTTCGATTTCTATGTTGTAAGGTAAAATTGTGGACGTTTCAATTCATTATGGTATTCAATTCACATTTTATTTAATTCTATGTACCATAGTTGGTGGGTACTCAATTCATCTTTAATTTTGTACTCATTAATTGATAACGCATTGTGCATAACATTGATTAAAAGGGGGGAAAATTCATCGGTTCTTTCGTAGGTCATTGTAGTCCCCCACCCTACCCAATGACCCAACCTCCTTGACCCGCCCCATAAATTCATGGGTTTGGGTTGAGTCTGGAGCAACCTCAAGACTCGTGGGGTGGCCAGCGCGTGGCCGACCCATCCCAAACCCGCTTTATTTTCATTGCTTCGAAATACACTATAATTAATCATCTCTTACAAATTTAACTAGACTTTCCCAAAATTTCAACATTGAGAAATTGAAAAAAATACTATTTGCATCCTACAAAGATAGTCCGGTAAGTAATTCTATGTAGATTAAGAAACAATAATTAATATAATTGAAAAATTAAATTTTACTTTAGTTTTTCACATATACTTTTATGTCTCATTAATTATTTGACAGACTTTCAATGTATAGGTAGTTGAATAACAATAATTAATTAGGGGCACATATGGAAATGAAACATTAAATACATGTTCAATATGGTAACATGACTATCTTTTTAAGACGGACGGCCGAAAAATGAATATTGAACTATCTTTGTGGGATAGAGGTAGTAAAAAACTACCTTTTGAAGGCTCTGGAATGCTTCAAGTTCTAGATACAAGTTATATAATGCTTTGCACTCTGCAGATATTAACAAAATGGCTTTTCTATGATTTTGATCAAGCACTAGAAGCCTATAATGTGACACAATACCAATCAGCCTCATGTGATTTGTGAGGTGGTGATGTTCTCACATCAGCGCCTAATTCAAGGAAACCTACTAGGTTTTTGTTACCTTAACTAGTTAGTAAACACCCTCTCCTCAGTCTTTGCGGAGATAAGTCGTATATATGTGTGTGTGTGTGTATATATATTGATTCGGAGAACGAACATGGGAGAGACCAGACCCGAGGAAAAAAAGAATGCTATATATTTCGGATGAATTTTAGTTTATACGTACATTTTTCACCAATTACTTTTATCTGAAGCCTCCATACTGTTGTTGAATAGTTCCTCGCCATCCTCTACCAGATCAAAGTGTTGGCGAGTATCAAGGATGTGATAAAGACCAAAAAGCACAAAATTTAATGGAATCGAAAGTTAGTCAAATTTTTCTTTCTAAGGGTCTCTTAAGAAGTAAAAAGTAATTTTTCTTGTCATTTAAAGCTAAGCCAAACATGCATTCTGGTGACTAATTTCGTACGAGAAGAAGAACCTATGTTACCTGCAGTTTTTTGGAACTCTCCATGACGAATCTGATGATTTCAAGCTAGGTGGCAAAGACATGTATAATTTCCAATCTTCCAGCAAAATTCTGAGGTCATGAAGTTTGCTATTCAATCCGTAACAGCAATTTGCGTGCATTGTACATACTTGATTTAAGTCTTCACTCGGTTCACAAAACCCACCAAAGTAAGCTGTGTCCAAGAATCTCATTTTCAATCCAATTTCTCTAATAAAGGAATCATTCTTGATTTTATTTAGAACATCCTGATCGTGTAATCCTGGATATGTCTCTCGTGACGAGTACCAGTACTTGTAGAACTCAATGGAACGATTGTTTGACCTTACAAACTTGAATATCCTCCATTAGGCATATTTTTCAAATCACTAGGGTTGCCCGAGAACCGATCACATGCTATCTGAAAGTCAGCGTTTGGATAGAAGTGGGGGAAGGGATCTCTGAACCACAGAATATCTGCATCCTACAAATAGGAAACCAATGCATGAAGATGGAGATAGTTTTTCTGGTAAGCTCATAATAAACCACTGAACAACTATATGGTCACCTTGCAATTAGACAACATCAACTGATTCATGGCTATAGATCACAATTTAGGCTAAATAGTGATTACTTGGTAGAATGTCATATAATGGAAGCGAGTGTAGTCAAATAGTATACATGAGCGTACACCAAATTTAAGGCAAAAATAAGAAGAACATAAGTAAAATTTCCCTGGGCAAAAGAGGCCTACTCAACTTCTATCTGAAACCTCAATAACACTCACAATATATTAAACCATAAGTTTACCTCAGAGAATTCCTAAACAAACAAAAATGCATTAATTATTATAAATTTTATTTGAAAAAAAAAAACCAAGAGTAACATAGGCACTACTATGAACAACCAATAATCAGAGAAGTTCATAATACCGTACCTACCAGTACCAGTTGTTTTTCCTTTTTGGTCTTCTATTTTATTTTATTTATTATGAAACTACTTTAAGACAGCGATGGTTCATGAATGGTTCACATTTATCTCCAAGTAAACGGTGGTAATTGTGAATAAATACAAAAAAAAAAAAAAAAAATTAATCAATAGAAACAGCTTTCTTTTTCCCTTTCTACACATACAATGCTCACTAGCTTTGTTCCAAGGTATCGAGGCATGTAAGCAAAACCCAACACAGCTATGAATTTTGCTTGTAAGAAGCTAGGTGACCTAAATTAAGCTTCTACTATGCATACACAAATCTAATTTTTGAGTACTTAGTGCAGTTTCATTGGTCAAATATAGAACACTGATATTTGTCCAATTGAATCTGTTTACTATTGTATTTGCCACCTCTCCAAATAATTCCAGCAGGGTGTCTCATGTTTTAATTGAAACATCTAACAATAACAGGTCATGGATAACAATAGAAAGG
>CAVNYN010286270.1:0-12929 GCA_963692815.1 Nyctanthes arbor-tristis | reverse complement strand
GTGTCCATGCCTCGTACTTTCTGTCTTTTTATCATGCATAGTCATGTCTTGACATAGCTAGACTTAGTGTTATTTTGACATTTTTTTTAACATGTTACATTTTTCAGAAACATTAATCACTGTAAAATAGTCACTTGAATTTATTGCATTGTCTTAAGGATGACAATTTGAATCTAAAAACCTGATATCTGTCCCATTTAGTAATGGGCAGGAGCGGTTGCTTAGCGGAGTAGGGATGAGCATTGCTCGACCCGACCCCCCATTAATTATTATTATTATTTTTGTAAATTAAAAAAATTAAGTAAAGAATAAGAATATAATCTAAGATGGGTAAGTTGATTTAAACCAAGCACCCAGTACTTTGCACACACTTTTCTCTTTTTTTCTGGTGAAAATTTAATTTCCACTATTAGATTTTACTTCATGATATTTTTAATACTTGAATATTCGAATTTTTAATGCTTGAATTTATAACATTTCGTGAATGTTTGCATTCAATTTTGTTACATGTTGGATTATTATTGTTATTTTGGTTATTGTGTTATTTGAATGTTTATGATGCATTTTAATATTCTTTGTAATTTTAAATTTCATTGCTACATTACCTGTTGTGTGTGTGTGTGTGTTGGTGTTTGATGAATTAAAGTTCTATCACTTTTTATTTTCCGATGGTTTCATGCTTGAAATATTAGTTTTTGTTATTTTCACATGTTGATAATATATGTGATTTTACCATTCAGTGATTTTACTATTCATGTCTAAATAAACGTATGTTATCGTATAAAAACTATAACATAAACACCATTTACGTACACCAGAGATAAAACCCAACTTTCTTGAGATGTACTACATAAATTCTATAGATGCAGTAATCAAACTATAGTACAAAAGTACGTTTTATTCTAGCCCTACAACTAGAGCCTCTACAAGGTAGAATCCAAGACAAAAATAAAGGTGAGAAATGGAGAAATTAATTAGAGCTCAAATTTTTGTGGGGAAACACATGGCACATGATATGATCAAGAGGTGCCGCCCGGTACGTTGTGGCCAAATTGTGGCATAAATTTGTCAAAAGTAACATACGCTTAATCCTTTTCCATTAATTGCAGCCTCTAATTCTGACCTGAACCACACCTTCCATTTCCTCCGATCCTGTAACCATCTCACAACATTGCCTACGTGGTGCCTGTTAATTACAAAAATAGCAAAACAAGTCAATACTATTTAAGAGAATACGTGTTAGTCATTGATGCATGCATAATGGTCTATGATCTCGCAAGTGATTGAGGGTTTCTCACTTCTTATGGGACACACAATCATTGTGGAAACGACTTCTAGACTTGACTCTTGTGATCGAGAGCAATATATACAGATGATAGAGACGTAAGCTATCGAAGTGAAAGATAAACCGTCTAAAATGATTTAGTACAGTTAAGGTTGTTTGAAAGATCAATGATATTTATTATCTATATTTTGCTTCTAATAACTACTAAAAGTCTAAAGCATCTTTTGAGATTCATCAGAAGTTTCTAAATCTATTATGGTGATTTCTTTATGTGTTTTTCTCTATTTAAATTAGAAGAGTTAGTTTTTATTCTGTAACTTCGCTCGAAAGCACTTCTACAAGAACCAGAATCAGCAAGGCTAAATCTTAGGCAGCTAGGCCCCAGCTAGATATATCCTTACATGGAGAAGCTAGCAGTTAATTTTATTTTATTCTTTTGAACCAAGAAGCTAGCAATTAATTAAAATCATAAATATCTAGACATAAATTATACATTAAGGTCGTCTCTAACCCACACTCCACCTTTAATTGCCATATCCATTCTGGAGATGGCTATAGTAAACATCCAAATTTGGAGATTTACTATTGAAATAAAGATCCAATTTAGAGATTCTTGCAATTTACGGAAATGCCATTCCATAAATTGCAAGCTAGTCCAACCTTTTTTCAAAATTTTCAGTGTTCATAGTTTCTATATTTTTTGTTCATTTTAGTCCTTACATTTTATTTATCGCCATTTTTTATCACCTCGTATAATTTGAGTTAGCTCGTACTTATTATCTCGTTTGTTGTCATTAGTTGTAATTGCCTTTGCTTCTATCTATTTTTTAGCTTGTGTCTTTATATGTCATGGACAACGACGTCAATATAAATGCTTTAATTTCAACAAATCGACCGAATATCTCGTTTGATTAAGCTTGATTAATTGAGTTAATTACTTAATTAAAGACTCAATTGTTCGTTTAATTATGTTTGATATTTAATTTTTCAATTTCTAAAATATGTTAAATAGTTGAGTTAAATATGAAATATAGAGATTTTGATAGAATTTAGAGATTATGGGTTGGAGAAGGTTAAAAGAAATATAGATGGTAAATCTCTATTTTAGAGGATAGAGAAAGGGAAAATAGAGTTTCGGGTTAGAGATGGCCTAAGGGAGAGAAGTGAATGATGATGAAAAAGTTAAAAATTATTATTTAGAGGTAACCATGTGTACTTTAGATTCCTTTTTAATAGGCCGGTGAAACGATTTTTTTGAAAGTTTATTGTGTGATGTTGCTCTCATATTATTAATTCAAAATTTTAAACTAGCTATTAGACACAAGTCTATTCATTTAAATCTTTCATACTAGGTGAGCTTAATTGGGACAAGACAACGAGCTTGGTAGTTTGTCCGGCAATATATACAAAAATGGAGGATTAGGTCATTGAAATTATTGTTGACCTGTATATTGGAGGGGAAACCATGTGATCAACATGATAATGTGTTCCTAAAGTCTTCACAATTTCTCTCTTTTTGTAGCCTACTTTACCAACCTTTGAAAGGAAATTACACAAAAGCAGGAACTTTTTGTGTACGCATAGATTAATGTCAGGATTATATTTGTTTCCACGAATGTCTTGGCAGACTTGAAAAGGAAAAGGTGACATACCTTTTTCCACAAGTCAGGATCAAACGCTGGAGCTGTGACATTGAACATCATCACTTTATAAGCAGAGGCATAATCTTGGTTCCCACATTGTTTTCTCATCATCTCTGAAGCAGGCCGCTTGTACGACGTCAACGTCTGTCCATTTCCGAGGTCACGCACTCCGTCAAAGAAGTAGATAATGGGTCTTTCACACGGCTCCAAGCTCAGAGGCCGAGTATTGAAAGTGAATGGTTCTTCACTCCAAGACTTCCACGATAGGAATGTTTGCAATGTCGTACCCAAATCCTTTGCACTCACTAATGCCGGGTACAATTGTACGGTGTAGCCCCAAGAAACCGAAATTGACCATTTTCGATTAAGGCCATAACATAAGCTATGCTGTACTATGCGACTTGGGTCGGCCTGGTAAGCCTCAATGAGTTTCTTGAGTGAGTCTATCCGGCTCATGCCGGAAAACAAAGGATGGACATAGTCTAGATGGTGCAATGACACCAATGGTGCTAATGGATGTGCTGCTAGTAACCCATATGGACTTCCTCTTATATCCACCTATAGCCCAAAGAATGCGTTACATTAGCTTTAAAGGGTATTTCAACAATAAACAAAATTAACTTAATTTGACACATCTGCTCTAATTATTTTAAAAAAAAAATTCGATGTTTTTTCAGTCAAATTCAGTTCTATTCAAAGTATAATTACCTGATGAAAACCGAGCTCTTTGGTTAGAGGAACACCAATCTCACTCATGCAAGCCCCAATCTTCTCATCAGAGCCATAGAATGACGCGTACCGATCGATGCACCGATCCAAAACCCGAACGAGCTCCGCCGCCAGCGGGTAGCTAATCGCGAACCCTCCGCCACCGTATCCCATGGTGTAGGAATGCAAAACATCTTGCTCAACACTCTCTGAGTTTCCACCAATATAATACATCTGATTATGATCATATTTCCCCAAAACATTCACCAAATTCTCTGTGAAAAACACTGTATCGTCATCTCCCATAACGAACCACCTCACATTCTCCAACCCCAACTCAAAACTCTCCTTCACAATTCTGGCTATGCGAATCGCCGACCTCGAACCGTACCAGCATGTGTACTTGAATCTTGAGGTGTCTTGAGAGACTTTATAGGGCGGAGAAGCCTCAGGCCATGCTAAATCGTCCGGCGGCTTTTTGTCAAGCCAGACGAAACCTCTAGTGTAATTCGGCCGCCACCAGATTTCACAGTACTGGCGGCGATCGTTCCAGGTCTTCGCTGAACCTCCAATGCCGAAAAGAATGTGGGTTATGTTTGTTTTTTCATCATCGAGCTTGTGGTAGTAGTCGTACCCGGCAGAGGCGAACCATCGGTCGCATTGTGAACAGTTGAGCCATTTCTGGTTGGAAAAAATGGAATAGTAGATTAGGGAAGTTGCCGCAAATATGAAGATAACTGCAAATCCTTTCATGAAATTAGTGGAGATGAGTGTTTGAAATTAGCGGAGATGAGTGTTTTTGAGAGAAAGGAAGTGTTTCCAGGTTTAACATCACCGAATCTGATAGGAGTCTTTTGAGGTGGGCCCATAATTTTGACGGCCTAAAAACTTTTTAATAAATTATATTTGATTAAATAATATATTGAAATTTACCTAGCCTACGGGTAAATTTTTTAGTCTTCCTTGATGGGATGCATGTGTTAAGAGTTCAATGCTCTTCCGATCTCTTTTATTGTGTTAATTTCGTAGAATTTGTGTAGTTTCAAGTTTTTAAAATTATTTATCTAATTTTCACATTTATTATAATTCATTTTATTGACAAAAAGTAAATATATATGTTTAAATTTGTAGGATGTAATTTTTTTTAATAGGGTAACGTGTTGTTCCACACAATATGTTTATATATATATATTATTTTTTCAAATAAAAGGGAAATTCAAAGAGGTATGGGTGTAGTTTGAAGTCGAGTTAGTATCTAACTATTACAACACAAGGCAAACCACTTTGTACATAATATTTTTAAAGATAATAAAAGTATAAAGTAGTTGTAAAGATGATAAAATGTTTTAGGTAATCTTTAATGAGAGTCCATACATTTTTTCTGAAGCGTCAATAAATCAATAAATTTTATATAATATTCTATATTCATCCACTGAAAAAGGGATTTATAAAAATATTCAAGCATTAGTGTCTCTAACTTTCATATTCATTTGTCTTTGTATAATATTTTTTCGACTTCAACAAATATTCTCATATAAAACTTATATATATTCCTAATATCATTTTTCTTCATATTTGATTATTTATTATAAATAAATAAAACAAAATTCAAATATATATGTATATATACACACACTACAATATGAAGGGCCCATGTTTAGAATTAGAGCCCCCAAAAATTCAAGTCCGGCACTGGGTTTAAGGTCTTTTACGGTGGTTTTCGGTAACATCAGTGGCTTAGTCAGGATTTGATGTGAGTACAATTGTAATTTCAATGTCATGACTTGTCGGTAAAAAAATATAATATAGTAATATCACTAGCTATATTTTGGGTGATTAGCATGATAACATGATTAGCATGTATTTTGGTGACTAGAATGATAGATGGAAATAAGATGACAAGTAATTTAAAATTTGAATTTGGGAGTGATGAAGTATAGAAGATAAGAATTTGATTTGGCATAGAGTTCTAGAACCAGTTTAAATTTAAATTTATATATTTTGAATTAGGATTGGTCTATTTGATGTTAATTGCATAAAATAAAAATTATTAATGGGGTAATATGTTAAGTGTTAACATTAAAATTTTGATTTATGTAAAAAAAAAATTAGAATGTTGATATTTAATTAATTATTCAATTAGATTATTGACTTATAAAAAGCAAAACTAAAATGGTAATTTTGCGCCCAACAACCGCTTACATTTACAAGCTATATAGTAAATAAAAAACACACATTATCTTCCCCTTTTCACTATTTCCTCCGTCCCCTTCTCTTCTCACAATTTCACAAATGGAGATACTAATATTCATTCAAGTTGCTCAAGCATTCAAACCCTAAAATATTTCATCTGAGCTCAGTGCGGTCACATCCTATACTAGCTCAGCCCCAAGTGACAAGCGGATACCAGCGAAATTCAAGGGATTATGTTGGGTTTGGAGCGATGCCGTTAGAACAAAGACGTTAATAGTTAACCATCCCTCCATTACCACTTTATTAGCAGTAGTAATAAAATGTACACTTTAGTCCTCTGGTGTAATTCGGCAGCCACCAGATGTCACAGTACTGGCGGCGACCGTTCCAAGTCTTTGCCGAACCTCCGATGCCAAAAAGAATATGGGTTATGTTTGTTTTTTCATCATCTAGCTGGAAATCATTGTAGCCTACGGTGGTGAACCATCGGTAGCATTCTGAACAGTTGACCCATTTCTGATTGAAAAAAATGAAGTAAAAGATTAGGGAAATTGCAACAAAGATGAAGATTAGTGCAAATCCTTTCATGAAAGTAGTGAGATAAGTGTTTTTGAGGGGGTGGAGAAAAAGAAGTGTTTCCAGGGTTTAATGACCTGAATCTTGTGAGGCGAGCCTATAAATTTTGGCGGCCTAAAAATTTAGATTTTTTAATAAATTATATTTGATTGGATAACATATTGAAATTTATCTTAGCCAAGTGGATAACTTTCATTGTGTTAATTTTGTAGAATTTCTATAATTTGAACTTTTTAAACTTATTTATCTAATTTTCATATTTATTATACATTTTATTAACAAGAAATAAATATATACGTTTAAAATTGTAGGATGTAAATTTTTTTTAACAGGTTGTTCAACACAACATGTTTTATATGTTATTTTCTCAAATACAAGGGGTAGATACGAGATTGAAGAAAAATTAGAGTAGGTATGGGTGTAGTTCGACCCCTCTTTGGAATTATGAGCATCCAACAATTACAACACGAATTGAACCACAGTTGTATATATAATAATATTTTTAACAATAATAAAATTATAAAGTAGTTGTAAAAATGATAAAAAAATGTTTTAGATAATCTTTACTGAGAGTCCATACAATATTTCAGAAGCATCAATAAATCCATAAATTTTATATAATATTCTATACTTATCCACTTAAAAAGGTATTTATAAAAGTATTCAAAAGTCAAAACTTTAAATGAAATTAGTGTCTCTAACTTTCATTTTCATTTATATGTTTTGTCTTAGTATAATATTTTTTGGATTTTAACAAATATTCTCATATAAAACTTATATATATGTGAGTGTGTTTGTGTTCATGATATTTTTTCTTTCATATTTTAGTATTTATTATAAGAAATAAAACAAAATTAAAATATATACTGCAATATGGTGGACTCATTTTTACTTTTCGAGTTGAAGCCCAAAAATTCAAGTCAGGCACTGGGTTTAAGAAGGTCTTGTACAGTAGTTTCTAATGATATCAGTGGCGTAGCCATGATTTGATATCAGCGTGGTTGCGTTGTCAATGTCGTAACTTGTCGGTAATATATATATATATATAATATACTAATATCACTAGCTGTATTTTGGTGACAAGAATTAATTTAAATTTATATAGTTTGCTTAGGCATAAAGTTCTAGAACAAGATTAAATTTAAATTTATATATTTTGAATTAGACCAATCCTAAATCAAAATAGACCAAAACATCATTTGAATGTAATAGACACCCGCCATACGAGTTTTGATCAGAAAACACCAAAATTCTAGAACAAATCTATTTATACACCGAGTATCTCTGGATTAAAACTTGTGATGTTGGTTACTTTTATTAGCTATATAGTAAACAAAAACAAAAATAAAGGTAAAAGTGTCATTTGAATGTAGAAACACATATCATCTTCCTCCTTTCACCATCGTTCTCTTCTAAAGGCCACAAACGGAGAGAAGAATATACATTTAAGGTTTGTCAAGCATTCAAACCCAAAAAAATTTCATCTGAGCTCATTGTAGTCATGTGACCACACTCGTCCTATACGGACTAGCTCCGCCCTTGGGTGACAGGTGGTAGATATAGGGGTGGATCCAGCCCACGGGCTAGGTGGGCTGGAGCCCATCTAAATTTTGGGAAAAAAAAGTAACTTTTGGTCTAAGCAAATATTGTTGTAGTTAAATTTAAGCCCACACATTTAATTTTCTTAAAACCAATCAAACCCAACAAAAAACGTAAGTCCAAATTTAAAACTCAACTCATTAGTCATTGTCTCTAAAATCAAATTGGGTTCAATGACGACACACAACAGAAAGACGACTCTTCAACTTTTTACGTGTTCTACGCAATTGCTTGACAAGAATTCAAGAGTATGGACGATATCCTTAGTTCTTCAAGATTGAAAACTTGATTTTTTACGCTTCTTCTTGCATATTCTTTTTTTTTTTTTAATATTACAAGGGGGATGGTAGGGGTGGAGCTTTGAACCCTTAATCAACGATGTGCGAAATAAATTAGAATGCCACTAGACTATACAAGTCTTGTCTTCTTCTTGCATATTCAGTTTTGCACACCTCAATATTGTCTTATTTGTTTTTCTCGAATGGACAAGACTTAACGTAGGGAAATTTTTTTTTTAAAGCCCCCCAACCTTACCTTAAAAATCTTAGATTCGCCACTGGGTAGATATCGGCAAAATTCACAACATTATGTTGGGTTTGGAATCGATACCATTAGAAGAAAGGCGCTAAAACTTATCCATCACTCCATTACCATTTTATTGGCGTCAGTCAATTACATATCAGTCCCTAATGTTTTTACTAATAACATACTCAAGTTCATTGAATTAAGTTTAGCCTTCAAATCTTCATTTGAATTTCTTTAGCATCAACATCCCATCATATTAAAAACCATCATCGCCAATGACCAAGAGAAATGACCCTAAACTCTAATTAGCGTCTAAGGATTACCCGGATGGTTAAGCATAGTTGGATTTCTAACTGAGTAACATAATTCCTCATAAATCCATATATTACCCTATGTCTAACGTACACATACTGAATTCATCTTACATCTTTTCCCACCAAATTGCCAATAAAGTAAATTTGCGGTGAAAGTTCGATAAACTATTCGATTGTTTTGTATGAGAATCAACATGCACATGGGTGGCCCTGACGGTGTGCCGGTCGTGTGGTCGCATAGAGCCTCATCATCCAAGGGGCGCCCATATATATATATATATATTGGGTTAGAGGTGTGACGTTAAAATTTTTGAAAAATTTTTAGAATGTAATTTGTTAAAAAAATAGGTATTATTGGGACACGAATTTTTAAAAAAATTTAATGAAAGTTATTGGATTAAGAATTAAGAATTATTTAATTATTTAAAAAAATCAAACAACGCCTACCTTTGAAACTTAAATTTGCCGTTAATCATCAAAATGCCAAAAGGGAGGAAAACCTATAAATCTGACAAGTTAATAAGAAGAGGACCTATAAATCTGACAAGTTAATAAGAAGAGGGGTACTATTTTGTATTATCGCACATGACACCCAAATTTTCAAGACCTACCCTCAACATGCACTATAGAAGCAAGAGTTTGGGACCTTAAAGTCAAGAGATAGAGTCAGGTAGCTAACATGCTGTGACATCAAAATTGTGGGTAGCACGTCTCCAAATTTTCCTTAGCAATAAGTACAAGATATCCGTGCAAAAATAAATAAGTTGTACGTCTGGTGTCATATCATTTCTCATTAATTCTCTTCACTGGCATTTCCAAAAGTTATCCGGTCAAAATTCTCTCCATTAACGACATGCAATATTCATTTTGTATCTTTTTCTATCATTGGTTATGATGATTTTATTGAATTATCATTACTTTATTACCTAATTATTATATTGTAGAAGAATTATTTTAATCTGTAGATGACCATTATACTCATACAGCTTTGATCTTATATACGAATAGGTGTTTTTGCTCTCATAATATGAGTTTTTGTGAGAAACCAATATTAGTTCCTTAGAAATTAAACTCATAATAATACACATAATTCCATTGGTGTTTTCTCCTTATTTCTTTCACTCATGACAAACAATCCTCAACACAAGCTATAACAGGTTAGAAATCTTGGAAAGGTTTACGTACCTTTGAAATAGTGAAATATAAAAGAGTCTTAGACATGCACGTTCATGCATACATATATACATACATATATATAGGTAAATTTCACCATTAGTCCCCAACCTTTTAGCTTTTATAAAATCTTGTCCTCATTCTTTTTTTTCTCATCTTGTGGGTCTCCAACCTTTCATATAATAGTTGAGTTTCGTCCTTCCATCAAGATTTCGTCCATTTTTCCGTTATACTCATATAAATTGATGATTTTTCCCTTATATTTTCAAAATGTTGAAGACCAAAGTGAAAATTAACCTAGATATAAAAAAATTAATAATATAAAATTGAAAAAGAAAAAAATAAAATATTATTAGAAAAAATAAATAAAAGTGAATTTATTATTTCCAAGCCCACTCTATCCTAGCTAGCCTGTATTTGTCCTCTAAAAGTTTTAGAATAAAAGTATAGTTTAGTACAAATTTTCAGAATTAATAAAACTATGAAAATAAAAATATCATAAAAAATAAATATCTATCATATTTTTCCTTATAAATATTTTTAAAAAAATGTTAATTCCCTCATATAGATCTCTCATGGAAATGAAATAATGAATCCATGTCAATGTAATCAGAGAACAAATACAGGCTTGGGTAGGGTGGTGTTGGAAAGATTAAATTTATTTTTATATATTTTTCAATAATATTTATTTTGAGGAAATTAGATATTCCAACCCTTTTTTAGTGCTCCATTTAGATTTGCACCCTCATTTGAAATTAATTATAAATATACCCCAATCCATTGCAAATCTACCATCCCTCTTTATATATTTTATTATTTTTATAATAATAAAATTATTATTATTTTTTATTATTTTATTATTATTTTATTATTAGTTTATTTTATATATATCCTAATTCATGTGTGTATATATGTATCAAACCCTAGCCACCACCCACAATATTCTTCATCACCATTCCATCCATTCACTGCCACCCGCCACCACCGCCACAGCTTCCAATTGCCAACCGCCACGACAACCAACCATATAGCTTACATCCGTTCACCACAAGCAGTACTACCACCAAATAACCATCTACCATGTTCGCCACGCCTCATTCGCTGCCACCACCGTGACTACACATAGTAACAGATCAACGGTGAATCATAATGGTTCCGGCAACAGTTCTGAATTCACCATTTTTTTTAATTTTTTGTTTATTTTATTATTTCTCTGAAATTTCTCTTGAAAACAATCTGCATCTGTTTTTTACTTTTTATTTATTTATTTTTGAAATCTCAATTATCGATTACGATGCTTTTTTTCCGGTTTTATTATTTTGCATTGATGATTGCTTTTTTCTTCTATGGTTTTTGTTATTTGATGTTCTTTGTTTTTTTCCTTGGCATCATTGCTAATAGATTGTTTTTTTTTGTCATGATTATGTAAATTTTTTTCACTTGAAAATCATTGCTTATGTGTTTTCCACGATTTTGTTACTTATTACTATTACTATGCATTGATTAATATGCTTTGGGGTTTCATTTGTCCTTTTTCCTCTTTTCTTTCCTTTTTTTTTTTTCCTTTTGAAATATCTTTAGGATTTCTTGTTAACGTTTCACTTTTAAATTTTGATATATTTTTTTTTTACTTTATATAAACATGATACCATGTTTTGTGATGAATTTTTTGGTGATGAGTTTTTTGGTGTTCTTCTTACCATATTTTTGGATTGTTATTATGTGTTTTATTGATACCATGATACCATGTTTTTGTTACCATGGTTTGTATTGTTACTGTGCTCTTATTTTTTATTTTTTTGGTTTTCCAGTTATAATTTGGTAACATGAATTTTCCAATGGTTTTTGAGTGGTTTTCCATCATTTGTTACCATTACTATTATTATATCATTATTATTTTGGGGCAAACATGTTAACATATTTTTGTGTTATCATGGGTGTTTTGTTATCACATTTTTTCCATGTTATCATTTTATTATGTTTTTGGGGTTCTGTTACGTTTTTCAACGGTGGCAACTTAGCTGCAGTGGTGACATCGGCAAAAGTGATGTGGTGGTAGTTTTGTTAGGGAACTATACTACTTATCATATTATATAATAATATAATTATATTATTATTATAATTATAATAATATATTAATAATAAAAATTATTATAATTATGCTCAAATTTAATAAAAAATTGGAATTAATTAAAACTTGGTATGTTGGTATTTTTATACTTGAGTGGGGTCTTTTTACAAATAAGTTTAAAAGTAATGTATTTTTTGAAACCTCTATAAAAAAAAGGAGTATTTATGAAAAGAACCAGATCTATTTTTCAGGAAGATGATGGAGAAGGTGATAATTGGGTCCAACAACAACACGAAAACGGCAGGTCCTGGTTCCCAGGCCTACCAGGACCTGCCGGAAATTATGAATTGGCTCAACTGAACTGCCGGGGCCTGGGCAATGCCCGAGCACTTCTTACCGTGTGTGAGATTATTAGGTCTCGTAAGTCGAGTATTGTATTCTCGTCAGAGACACTGCTGCAGTTGGAAAAATTGAGGAGATAACAGTTAAAATTCAATTCGCTGGTGCATTTCCAATGGACAGATGGGGCGGAGCGAAGGCTTAGCTGTTCTGTGGAAGAAGTCGGATGATTGTACAATTACTGGCTTCGCGTCTGACCATATTGATGTCGAAGTTAGAACAGAGGACAGCGCCTTGTGGTGGCTAACTAGTTTTTACGGGTTCCCCGAACGAAGTCGTCGAGTAGAGTTCGGAAGTTTCTGCGTAATCTCAGTAGCTTATCTTCTCTTCCTTGGTGTGTAATTGGAGATTTCAACGAACTATTATATGAGTCAGACAAAAAGAGAAGGCAGCGTCATCCTAATTATCTTCTTCGTGGCTTTAGGGAGACTGTCAGATTGTAG